>JAGDQP010042478.1:0-16535 GCA_022664845.1 Lepisma saccharinum | reverse complement strand
CAAGGATTTCATTTTTCTGACGAATTCATCTGATTTCCGCTGTATATCCTCCTCTTTTGAGGGGCAGATCTTTGACACTTTATGAGTAATTGATCACGAGACGATCCTGTTCCTTTTCTTAAACTTGTAAATCCATGAATCTGATGCCTTGAAATTCAGTTTATCATCTGGATCAACCTGGCGTTTGATTTGCAATGCCCACTGTCTGACTGTTCTGTCGTGAATAATGGCATTGCGTGCAGACATTTCTTTGAAGTGCTCAAACACTCTGGTGTTTATAGTACTCATCTTCACGCGCGACGTCATCTTTTCTCGCGATCGTTCATAGTTCTGCAGCACGCCAATCGATTTGATCTTTGAAAACTTGGATCGAACAGATGCCAGAGATCTTCTCTTTCCTCCAACTGTGCTTGTCCAGTACTGGAATGCCCGTTCTTTGTATTCTTCTGACAATTAGCTGACTCTTTTCTTCTTTCTTTCCGGTGACGGAACATACGATGAGCTACTGCCTTGAGATGACGGTGCTTCTTCTTCATCCGACACTTCCAGCACATGTTGCGTTGATATGGCTTGCGATGTCATGTCGATATCCTCATCACCATATTCACTATCAGTTGAGTCAACATCCATGTGTGAAGCGTTCTCATATGTCAGAGATTCATACCACTCAACGATCATTCGATCTTCCAATAACTCAGCACATATCTGGTCGAACATTTCCCGATCTGCAATGGATAGTGCGTCATCAGATGTGCCAAATTTCTGAACCAGCAGGCGATTGACTACTTTCGGATTCATCCTGAAACGACAAATAAAAGAAAACATTAGATTCACTATAAAAATGAACAACAGGTTTATCAGCACTCCACAAGAATTGTAATATTTCATCCCATAAATATTTTTATAGACATAGAAAAGGAAAGGTGAAAGCAAGAAAGTAGGAAAGAACTTCGTTTTAGCGTACGTGTCTACTAAAAAAGGAAAGAGAGAAGAGAGGAGAGCGAGTGCCTATAACAATTTGATGACCAATTATCATATATTTTCAACTAATATCTTGATTTCATTTGTAATTCGCATCATTGCTGTTTTGTGTTATTTTGCTTTCTTTCTTACAATAGTATTGGCGAAGTAGTACACAGCACTAGAATAAACTATACTTTGTCAGTAAATGACGTTGATTTCATCGTTATAGTCCCTGCCTTCACAGATATTTTAGGGCTTTTAATATTTTGGCAACACTGCGAATGTCTACAGCTGGCAACACTGACGGTGATTCACACTACTCGCTTCTAGTGTAGAACAGCATTATCTATAATCATGGTAAGTTACACTTCATTCTCTGCTTTCGTTTATGAGAAACTGGCAAAAGAAAACGGGTACAGTTTTTACTGGACCGAAGCACCAGTTCACCCTTAACCCGTTCTCCTGCCTCTCACACTCCTGCTCCGAAAAAATAATCTCACATTCTGACTTCCTACCCTGTCCTCTCTCTTTTGGAACCAGTCCGGCGAAAATCCCCGGAACTTGGTTCGTAAGGTTCCTTTGTCAGAGGGGAAGAGAAGGACTGCAAGCAATAGTAGCAGTGAACGATTCGCTTCTCTTGGACTTTTCCTTGAATATATAGAAAAAAGGAAGAAAAATATAAAATATTACAAGCTTTAGTACATAAGGCTTCTCAAAACAGCTCCTTGAGGCCTGAAAATATACAGAGAGTAATACAGAAAATATCATACCCAAGATACCAAAAAATTTAAACAAATACATCATTAGAATAAATCAGTTCCATTACCCAATTATATATACCAAATTAAATAGATACCCGGCCGGGGTTTTTATACTTAACCTACAATACAAAATTAATTTATACGTACAAAATATGCATATCAAAATATTTCAAATTGGATGAATAATTAATTCAGAAATAATTAAAGGAGTTATGAAGGAACAACTTCATAACATAGTGCCCTATCGATATGGATTTGTACACATTTGAGTTGCCAAAATTTGCATGCGCACATATTTTGACATCCAAATCATGACGCAAGGAAAAAATCATAAGTTTTTCTGCTCCATCAGTATGTTTGCTTGTTAGTATTCGTGTACCATTCTACGGATTCTACCCAATTCTACACTTGCACCAGTGTGGGTCTATGGTGACTTTGAGTATAGCGACGTGCAGCTAGCAGTGTCATTTGACTGTCCGTCAGCGTAGTAGGCGGCATTGAGTGTAAACTAGCGCCAGATATTCATAAGTAGCGTACCAATGCTATTCAAAACTTTTTCCGTCAATTTCTCTTCAACCACTGGCCAATGGCACCTAATATTTTACACACAAACTAAGTTTTTATGCTGGTTTTAAATATGTATATCTCTTCTAGATCTGAGTGTTCACTTGAAACAGTGTTACTTGTGAGATCTAGCGGAGGAAGGGGCGTGCGGACAGACAAACAGGATGAACCCTATCTTTCCTAATTCACTGACGTTTATATATATATTATTAATAATGGTATTCAATGCATAGTCCTACAGTGAACAATTTTAATTAAATTATTGTAGACTACTTGTGGAATAGGTAGATATTAATTACACTGAACCAGAATGTAATGCAAACTATTTTTATTCACATAAAAAAACACTATCAAGTAAATTAAACAAAAAATGGATATAAATGATACATAAGTGCAATTAGTAATTATTGTTCATACAACAGAATTTTATTTACCTGCAAGACAATTATCGCTACATTGAATAGTTGTTTAACGATTAAAACACCATCTCCGGGAATGTTTTATCTCCTGTAGATACAAGGTCAAGTTAGTGGAAAAAAGGGTTGTTTCTACTGTCATTAAAGACAGATTAGAATATTTTTTTTGAAATTTCTAAGGTCATTAGCAATCTTTATATTAGGCCGAGATAGGGTATGAGAGGATAGCGACCGGTGTCTTAGTTAAGATACAATCCTGACGTTCGTGTGGTGAAACCGGAGGAAACTCTGGAAAACCTCAGTCAGGACGGTCGGTAGCAGGATTCGATCGCACGGTACCTACCCATTGCGGACCCGAAAAGACAGGTTAGAAAAGACACTTTGGTTTTCCTCAAAAGCAAAAATCTAGTGTAAATTTCGCCTTCATGTATATAGAGTGCTTCAACACAAAGTACCTGTTGCCCATTTGGCAGAGTTATAGATGACTGCCGCGCCCTACATGTAGCATTGACTAAAATGATTATTGGTGTGTACAAAGGCAAAAATAGGAATAAATAATATTCTTAATATAAGCTCCAATTTTTGTTTTACTATTTATAGTGTAAATTACCCTAACTTTAAATTACCTGAAGTCAATGTACAAGGGGTCGCTTAAGTCAAAGTTGGTGCTGTTTAGCGCTCCACCTACATGGATCTTAATGTTTTCTACAAAATATTTTTCTATTGTCGCATTTTAAATAACAATTTCTTATTTTCTTTCGTGTAAATTGCGCCCCTAGGTCCGGGCCTAATGGGCCCAGTGGTAAATTCGGTCCTGATTACAATGAAGATTTCTAATGGCCAAAAACTTCACATTCAAATCATATCGCGAGATCAGCTGGGGCCTATTCCTGTCAAGGCGTGACGTGAGCCAGGGCGCGGTTTTCCACAGAACAATAAGAAGTGTAGCAACAACGTTTTCAAATACAACTTCGATACTAGCGACAATCTGTGTGTAGAACCGTCGTATACAATATTTCGTACGTTTATCCTGCAACACTGTGTCACGATTTCTTCTTTCATTTCTAGATTTATTCTGGTCAGTCCGCTACATAGAGTTAGGAATAGTATAGAGGTAGCGTGAGGCTGTTTTCTTGGCGAGGGGAGTGAAACCAAAGGACGGAAAGGACGAGGCATTTCCACCATGTTGACTGGTTCCGTATTTACCGAGTATTGTCTTGTAACTCTATGGCTTATGGAACTCGCAAGTTCATCGCCACAGTATCAAACGTTCGCCATTGGATTCTATCCTGGGCAATATCAAGCCAGTTTTCATCACGAACATCTACTTCTCGAAGATCTCTTCTAATATTGTCCTCCCAACGACGTCTTGGTCTTCCCAATGGTCTCCTTCCATCCGACATTCCAACCAGGATAGAATATAATCTTCATTTTTCCCCCATCCGAGGTACATGCCCTGCCCACCTTAGTCGTCGCGATTTAATTATTTTTACAATATATGGTGAATCGTACAATCTAGGGAGTTCTTCATTATGCAGTTTCCTCCACTCTCCAGTCATCTCGTCCCTGCCCGCAAACACTACATTTTCCATAAACGTGTGCTAACACAAATTTTGGCATGCTCAGCAATACAACAATGGCTGCCAATAATTAATAAATTTGTGTAAAAACAAAATAATTCTCGTTTTGGACTATTCTTACACAAGATTTTTTTTTTTTTAACAAGGAGTCGAGCAGCCAAGCTGGGTGATTTCTGATGGATTCACCTGCAGGTATCGTGTACCAAGTGCCTGGAACTTTATAGTATATCTACTATATTATTCCAATTTTCGTTTGGTGGGCACACGCACTATTTGGGTGGCATGCCCCCCCCCCCCCCCTGTTGCCCCCGTGGCTATACCCCTGTTGAAAATATTTTTACTTTTGCAATTTTCCCTGAAAGAATATGATTCTCCATTTCAGGGAGAGATCCTTATAAACACACGCAGTATTTATTGATTACTGTTAAGAAAAATTTCTGTAAACGTAGTTTGTGCATACGAGTAGTTTGTTGTACACAAGATATCGAAAACAACATAAAATTTCAGTTACCCACAACAAGGTGAAATTTATCTTTAGTTAACGAAAGGTATAGAGCTAGAACCAAGCATATCTCTGTTCGTAAATAAGCTGTTTTCAGAACATTATTTCAACTACCCGATTCATTAAGCTGTTTGTGTAATTTCTCATATAAAATACCTTAAAAATTATGCTCGTCTTTGTAGAATATTGCGTGATATGATTACGTTCACTTCTCATATTCACATGGTAATTATTGACATTTATTCATATGAGTAGAGTCGAGATAGGAAAAAAAAAATTGCCTTTGCTAGAATTAATTCAAACAAAAATTATTTATTCCAGTTCATGTACGCGTACTCCCTAGTTTAACATACTAAAAATCTACATTCTGACCATCGCGCCATCGTCCGCCATATTGGAAAATAGCGTCCATTCGTAGTCTTGAAGACAGTTTTTTTTATATTTACTGTTAAATGGTGCAAGATACGATAAAATGCACAGAACATAAATTAAAGAACATAAATCTTCCACAATTTGGTCCTCTTCAGGTTGGCTAAGTATTTCAGATCGATGAGCTTGTAATATGCTATTTAATGCAAGTAGCCGCGGGCGACAGCTTCCCTGGTTTCCCTAAAAGTGGTCATAACGCACTGATATTGAGTGAGAAACCTCTTAGGAGTCCATTAATAAGAATTCCGCAAGAAAAGATACACTTTTAGACATAAATAGTATTCCAAGTATTTAATGCTCGAAATTCTCATGAGAAGTTTCCGATTTCCTTGAAAATTTCAAAGTTAATTATCTCAAGAACTAATCGGCGGAAATGGTTGAAACGGCGTTTTCTGGGTCTCACGTCATTCTTCACCGTACTAAACAGGTAGAAAGTAATTTTGCCTTATAAAGAAGATATTTTGCGTAATTTTTCTGCGTTGAGTGATTGGTATTCGGCCAGTTTAATATATTTACGATCTAAAGAAGTTCCGTAGTTCATATTATATTAACTACCTCCTGATTGGGGTCATATTATCCGTGAATTTTTTTTCAATTTACGTCATTTTAAGAACGACTAGTCATTTATACCTTTTTGTATTATCTATTTTAATTGCGTTTAGCAAGTTACGCTTGTTTTTGCGTAATAGAGTAGCGAATCACGATATCGGAAAGCAATAAATCTGTAACAAACAAAGGCGTTCATTGTAGAAGCAAATTGTGAACGGGAAGCTATTGAATATAACGTTGTATTACCACGATATACACATTTCATTGTGTTCGTTTTCACGGTTTTAACTCACGACTTATTTGACAAGGGGAGTCAAAGGTATAATTATATTCTTTGTGATATAAACAATTTTTTTTTACTAATAATAAGTTCAGTAATACAAACTAGTTTTAATATTGATTTATCAGATTGTATTCATAGTTTAGAGTGTTATTAATAATTACTTTGAATGTTTATAAGCTATCTTATGCAATTGGCTGACACTCGGTCAATGTCATTGGATTGTTCATTTGCATTTTACATTCTCTCTTATTGTGTGTATAATCACGTGTTTGATGATCTGTTTCGATTCAAACAGTAGCGATAGACTAGGATCTTCCACGCGTATAAGATATCGAAACGAATAGCATTCATTCATAACTGTTATAGTGAACTGCAGTTCTTTTTGAAGATTCCTTCTTCATCTCGATCTTTCACTTCCAAAGCACTTGAGTCGCTACATTTGCTAAACGTAAAGCTAAACATTCACCGTGTTGTTGTTTTCAAGCAGTTTGTAGTGGATTGACCTTCTCAATCCCACCAAATGCAGATCATTGTCTTGCATGAATGCAGATCTGCATTGGCTCGTGGTGTTCGTTGCTTGTCGAGACTCAGCCATTCTTTCCTCTGCTTCATATAAGAATACACCATTTATCTCATCGTCGAGGACGATGCGGTAGAGGAATCTGTTTCTGTCCAGTACTCTGGTGTCGATGGAGCATGTGACGGCAATAGTCAAGGGCTGCAGTTTGTCTATTTCGATTGGAGTGTGTGGACCCGGGTTTTTGAATCTAACCTATCGTGTGAGGGTTATGGCCGTGGGGAGACAGTACCGTAAAAGCACCCTATCTGCTCGGAAAATTACCCTTGTGAATTCACACTGTACCTCGTGGATGAACTCGTTCAATAAATCTCATTGAGCTAAACAGGTCGGTCGGAACGCGAAGAGTGTGAGATCGTATTTCCTATACTTCGTTTCGTAAAAATCATTTCTGTGCAGTTCCTTCAGTTATATTGGCTTCTCCATACACGCACAAATGTTTCCAACAGCATAGGCAGCTTTGGAACTTTGACTGAGAACGAAGAGAAGCAGGTGTCGGAAATGCCTGAAATGGCTAATTGAAAATCAAATTTCAGAAACGATGAACGAAAGTTGTAGGGGAAGAATAGAACTACCAAAAAACAAGCATTAATTCAAGTAATATGGAAAAAAGTTAATGATTATACCTGACAACCGAATAGTTCAGGTCACAGAGAATGAAATATTCGAGGGCCGCCGTGGCTCAGTGGTAGAGCGCTTCCATGTGGGCTTTGTGATGGATAAACACCATGTGCGTGAGTTTTCTAGGTGTTCTTCCGTTTCCTCCCACTTTCTGCATTCCATAATCAGAGTTAGCATCTTTCGTTGTAGCTAACTGCATGCACCAGGAGTGTCTGCCGCAATGCTATCTCATTAGGCGAAGGATTATCCACGAAGGTGATTGTCCAGAGAATGGAAGAGGTGATAATTAATATGTTGGTGCAAAATCAGGGGAATACGGTCGATAGCACAGCAGTGCCGGATCTAGACATTTTCCTATGGGGGCAAAGTTAAATTTTGCCACCCTCTCCATCGTTTTTTAGCCAAACAACACGACGCCACAACATTGTGTCGCATCACGTAGTGTTCTTTCGTTATCTTCTCTGAAGCCTGTCGTGGAATCGCTATAACTAACTCCAGTAAGACAGTAGACCTGCATATCTGGCTAGAATCACGGTTTTGAATTTTAGAGATGAAGGTACGTTGTATAATGTATGGGATAACATTAGAAATGTTTTAGCGCGCCGGTATTGAAATTTTGAACACGTTTAGGTCAATTTCAATTTAATAGGCAATTTTACTTCCTTTTTTTAGGAGCTTTTATTTTTTTATCTGTTTTTGCCGCCCTCTAAATGTGCCGCCCGGGGCGCTTGCCCCTTTGACTTCCCCTAGATCTGGCACTGTAGTACAGTGTCTCCCAGCCAAGTTGCTGTATGGTATGCATCCTTGGCCATCTGCGCTACATGCGGTCTGGCATTGTCGGCACGGAAAAGTACACCCTTAAGATTCACCAATGCTGCTGCTTCTAATTGCAGTGCCTGTTACACATTCAACTGCTGCGAGTTCAGGTTCGCAGCGATGGTTTGGTCCGGTGGGACTTGTAGTAGCTGGTACTGCACCATTTAGCTACTAGTCTACAAGATACAAAGTACTTGCGTGGGTGTATATGTGGTCTTGTGGTGTAAGACACAGGGTTCCGTGGTGACAACCAAATTTGGCACATCAGCGAGTCTCATACAGGACTAACTTTTCGTCATTGTTGACCATTCGATCGAATATGAGTGTGTTGCGGTGCCGAAAAAGCAACGACAAACAGGTTGTCACCCATTGCTGTGTTGGCTTCAGACAGGACCAACTTGTACGCCTTCCATATGCGTTGTAATTGAAGTCTGACTGTATCATCAGATACCTGGAAACATTCAGCACGTGTTTGGCTGCTATCCTACTCTATGGCAACTTTCAGGGTCTCATCATGCAGGTCTGTGGGCGCCTACTGCGAGGTTCATCACTCAGGGACAAACCTCCCGACTTAAATTTCTGGAATCAATGCCTGGTGGTGCGTTAATTCACAGCGTTATCCCTAAGGGCGTGACGTATTCGGTGACTTGATTCGGCTGCGGACAACACACATTAAAGTGAAAGCAGACAATCCCGAACGAGCCGCTTCGAGCTATGCCTGCTGTGAGTGCGCAATGGGCATGATCACGGTCAATGCTCCCACTCCCACCCGATCGCTTTTCCAGCACCTGAAACACTTACTTTCGTATTAGTGATTACGTCTTCCCATGTGACGTCAAAAACGGCAAGAAAGTTTTTGGTTACCTTGTTAATAGCTACACATTGCGATGTGTAGTCCCGCGAATATCTAAACAACCTGAGCCAAAGTTGTCTGAAGGCCATAAATAAATTCAGTTGATTGGAATATCAAAAGTGGTTACAAATGTGTTGGCGCAAAGATACGAACATAAATAAATATGATTTAAATGTTTAGTTGTATACTGAAATATTACAGTCTTATAAACATGAAAGTGTCAACAGCACTAAACATAAATATGTTTCCTGAATTCTCATTGTGTGAATAAAACACCACAATTAATTATATTTTATCAGTTTCACTTTCTTTCAGGTCAAATAGAAAAGGAAGCTCAAAGAGTATTTAAAGGCGTAGTGGCAGCTGGTTTAATTGCAACTACTCTTGGATTCATATGTGCAGTAGCCTGTGCAATATATGGATGCTGTGGAACTACATGGTAAATATTGTTTCCTTTAAAATAAAATAATACATTTTCATACGAAAAGGATGATTCACAGGTTGGAACTATCAGTAGCTTAAGAGACTGACTGCATGATAACTTTCAGGCCTGTGTGGGAATTCAAAGGACTATGGAGTTTCCTAGTAGCAAATGTTGAATAAACGCCCATCCAACATTTGTGCTACTAGGGAAGTGACCTGCTAAATTGTAAGACCTGGAAGATCTGACGTTTAATCACTCAGGAGAGAAAATAATTAGAGTGACGCAAACTCGACTTTCGGAAACTAGATATTACGTAAAACTTGAAACAGATGATTATTTCTTCTTCATTACTGTACGTATTAAGCTTAATTTTCATTCCCTGTAAAAATAGGAGACACAACGTTCATCCAAAAAATGGAGGCAGCTGAGTTGCCTCCACTTTTTGGATAAACCTACATTCAGCCAGTTTTCGGTTGAACGTTTGACATTATATACATATGTATGACTGTTCCAACGTATTTCATTTAAGCAGAGCATATTTTAAAGTAGAAAAGAATAAAAGGCAATATTTCTTTAAAATTAAAAATTTTAAAAAAAGTTGAAGTGCTCGGGTTTCGATCCAGGGTCCACAAGCACACTGGTCAGACGCTCTTGCCACTTAGCTACGAAGACAGTTCGTGTTTCTGGCTTTCCGAGTGATCTACTGCTAGGGTTTTACTGCGAAGGAGGTTACTCATTAACACGTTTTTGATTTTACTACGAGGAATGTCTCGTGAAAAAAGGAGAGATATGTTTGCTAAGATTTATACCGGTACCTAACTTAATTTCTCTTTCCGCCAATGCAATCCTTGCCGTTCTCGGTCCACCAGTGAACTGTTTACGGTTTACAGCGTAAAGGCAATATAAACACTTAAAATGGCGGGGTTACTCCTGTTACTGGATCATATAATATCCAACTAAGGCTTAAACTTCATCCACAAAAGTACGTAACCTCAAAATTGCCAGTTTAGCTTACACCTCGATTAGAAAATGCCCGAGCTTTAAGCGTAAAATAAGTTGAACGTTCACGGACAAATCACTTTGGCCAGTTTCAACCCATTTTCAGTTAACGTTAAGCTATTACAAAGAAAATGTTAAACTTTAAAATGGAGTTAATGTTACCAATCTTTCCACTAAAAGGCTTTCACTATATCCACGTTTAAGAGTAAATACAACAAAACGCTAATTTTCGACTTTTATTTCTCCATAAAGCGGAGTAACTTTCATCCATTTCGTGTTTCCACTTTTTACAGTGTTTGTATACTTTGTTGCATGCATGGTAAATGGAAGACGGCTCCTTTCCAATCCCAGCAAGGAACAGAAGTTATTGAATTCACAAGAAGTGGCAAAAGTTGGATGTTGCTGAACTATCCCGAATATCTTGTAAGGATTGTACTGAGTTTCAAAGCCGCCGGAATGCATTTGCGCAATTTATGCAATCAAAAGAAACGAATCATAGGACGAGGAGCTGGAAGACCAGGGAAAGTTAAAAAAGATCGAGTCCCAGTGAAGGTCTGATGGCAGAAATTATATAACCGTATGATAGATTGAAGAATTTATTTGACTCAATGTATTAGAATATTTTCACAGCCATTTTAAATTTCCAGTAGGCAATTGTGTTTGTACTTGAGCTGTTTCCCAACACAATTAATATAGAATCACTTATGAACATTTAAAACAGATATAAGCTTTCAATAAAGTGCATTGCAAGTAATATGATTCATGTTACGAACGGACGAGCAAAGACAAAGTGAAAGATTTGTTTCATAAATGATTTAATTGCCAATTAGGTGTGATGATTAAGTTTGGTGGCTTCTGCACACAAGCATTTCTATGTAACTCACGAAATATTTCCATTTTGAACATTTGTGCTTATGTGAAAAAGTAATATTACTTTTTCTTGTATTCTATCAAGACAATGCTCTTGACGTAGTTACGTGCAAGTACGGGGGATGACAGCTTCTGACATAGTTGTTAGTTTACATAGTTCGACTGTTGAATTATGAAATGATTATAATTTGACTCAAAACGATGACAGGAGCTATTTTAATACTAAGTTTAAACAATGCAGCTTCGTCAAATCTTCAAACTACTAATATGTAATCCGGTACAGAGAATCCTCTCACTAGCAATAACCCTGGAAGGTTTTTCTCTCGCCTTTATCGGGGCATCGTGTACAGACGTGCCAGAGGAAATCTGCGTTACTTCACAAGCTAGTTGTGGACTAAACAATTTCTCTGTATTGCATTGGGTTTCAATTTCCGATAGCAAGAACCTACATCATTTTCATTAACTGGCACATCAGCTTGAGTCCATTACACAACGTGTATAGTTACAGTATTAAATGTACTTATGAATAAGATTCTCCTTAACTCGCTTTTTTTCGGTAATTCGTCATTCCCTCAATCCATATAAAGTCGTCTTTATTTTCTATTTCGATCCAGCAACGTTTTGCTTTTAGATAATAATGAAATATTTAAAAACAACAACATGCTTTTCTTTGTAAAATAATTATTTTCTTTTAAAGAAAATTACTTTAAAAAAATATGTTTATGCATGACAAAAAAGCATGGGGTGCACCAATTGAAGAATTTAGAAACTGACTATACATGTTCCTAAAAAGTTTAAAATAATTTTTGTAAGCTTTCCCCCCACCCAAATCCTAGTGTTCTGCAACCAGTCAAACGCAACATAGTTGCGGGTTTGTATTTATTTAAGGACAAAGTTTTTACTAAACATATTAAAAACATGTTTTTATTATATAGAACTATTTAGAAGCAACAAGTTGCAGCAACCATTTGCATCATCTCAGGGATCTTGTACATCTCGGGATTCTTCTTGTGAAACAATGGAATATCACACACGAAACATTTAAAAACTTGGAATAGTGCCCTAGCTCCACCCAGTGTAGGTGTAGTGCGTGCTACACACTCTTTGCGGGTTTGTATGTTTAAACGAAGAGAAAATGAATTTAAATAAAAATACTGGGAGGAAGGTAAATTCATTTTATTTGGTTCATGGAGCATCGGACTCCAGTAGCTGCATATAGCAGGACCATGATGTATAAATACATAACATTTAAGTTAAATTAGAGTAATCTTTGAATCAATATATACATTACATAGTGATTAAATTGTGATTATAAATATACAATTACCAGTAACTTTGTAAATATTTGTTTAAACATTAAACAGCTTCTCAGTTTATATTAACGTAATTGATAAATCGTTTTAAATAAAGGATTAACTTTAAAATACATTAATTATTAATGTTTGTTCATTTCAAAGGTCACTTTAGTGCTGCCATCTATTGAGCATAATTTCAAATTTATCTTTTAATATAATAAATGGCTAATTAACATAAGAAATACAATTAAACAATTATTCATTTAATTAATTAAATCATTAAATTATGTATTGATCATTAAAAAGAATTGGGGTAACTGTCACAAAGTAACAATGGAATATTGTATTGTCAATACAAAATTTCATCATTGCATGACATCGGAAAATGAGTTAAATTAAGATCTGAATGTTGGTAGGCCACTAGCCTAAAATCTCATCTACTGTCACGCAGTCTCAACGTTTCACCATTAGAACATCAAACTGAGGGGGCTGTAGGTCAGTTGGTAGAACGTTGGATTGCGATTCGAAGCTCCTGAGAACGATTCCAACGGCTGCCTTCCTGACTGAGGTTTACCCTCATTCATACCAGACAAATGACGGGACGGGACCTACTAACTAGGCTTTGGCCTACTACCTTCCAAGATCCTCTCCCCACACCCTATTCGGACCTGCTACCTAAAGGCCATAAATTTAAAAAAAGATCAAAAGTACATCATCAAGTTTTAAACCTTTTACAATCTTACCTCTTTATATTTTGTTACTTCAATGTTATTTTCCCTTTAATTCTTAAAATCTATCCATCGTAGGAAAATTTGGTAAAGTGTATTCTTGTCTTAAAACTTGAGCGCTAATATTGATTTAACTAATTTTAAATACAGCTCAGATGCCATGTTATAATGGAGACACAACAAGAACGACAGAGGAAAGTATTTGGGAAGAAACCGGCCATGCTTTATTGAAAATACCACCCCAGCATTAGCCTGGTGCAACCAATGGAATCCAAGAAAAATCTCAGAATATGTAGATCTACCAACTGAGCTACAACTGCTCCTTGAATAGGACGAGTGAACATAGGGATTGCATTCGTTAGCATGTAGTCTATCTACTTTTAAATATTTACAGCAGTGGACAACTGTCACATTATCTTAAAGAATTACATGTGTCTATTTGGAGTTGTTAATGTCAAATTACTTATGTGGACCCTCAAATAATCTAACAATCTGTAATTCATATGTTTATTGCCATCGATTTTCTTTATACACAGGTATCGTCGCAGGAAGAGCCTCACTCTTATGGAAGAAGGAACTAGTCCTGCAACACAGTCTACTCCGCTTACCCCGATACCAAAGCCTGCACCAATAGAGCATCCTCAGGACAACGCACCACTTGCAACATGTAAGATAGTCTAATATTATTGTGCACAATTTATTTGAATTTATTTTTGGCCTTTTTATTTACTTGAAGAAATCCTCTACACAGAAAAATCATAAAGATATTAACAAAATACAAGTGATCACCGATTTCCAGCTGAACAATATGTATCGTCATTACTTAGTTGTGCGACCAGTCTTGCCAAGGCTCCTGGCTTTCTAGATATTTTCCAACAATCTCCTTACTAAGTAAATTATTATTACCGTAGAACGGGGCGACTTGAGACAGCTATACAATTTTAGAATTTACAATTAGCCACATCGAGAACTGATACAGATTTCGCGCGTGATCTTCAGTTGTTGCATTGTGGTATGTACGATGAGTATTCTGAGTGAAGATTTTGCAAGTCATGTACGTGTATGTGGTTCCTAAAAGAGTATCATTGCTGAGGTCGAATTCTGTAAGAAAAACTAATTGTTGAAAATTTCATGTACGGGTTCTATAATTAGTTCAGTCGGAAAATAAATTTTAGGTGTATATGTTGAATATATATCGTATATAGAACAAATGAAGACTGTTATAGAATGTTAGTGTTTATATTGTCGTTTTTACGTGATTGCAAGGCTGGTTTACAGTTTAGGGTGTACCTCAGAAAGACAAGAAAGGGGCTACTTCTTCCTCACATTGGACTGATTCTATTGTAGATTTCCTGAAATTGGTTAGATTTAGCGAGACAACAACACAGCAACGTAGAAGACGAATTGATGATGTACTTGGTAAACAGTGTTGGTGAATATTCAGAAAGTGCTAATGATCAAGAAGAGAAAAACATGTTGGAAGATGAATTTTCTAATTTGGATGACGCTCTACACCAGCGGTTTGTTCGGGTGGTCTGCTCGGTGTTGCAGTCTCTGCACTTGAAGTGTAAGTTAATACAGGGCTGTGTTATGTATTTTACGTCACAGTATCTATTCGTGCAATGCCGTGCAGCTCTCTCTGGAACGGGCTGATACTTATTTCATTCTGCTACCAAGTATAGACATATGTAATCCCTTCTATTGCACACACATACAGAGAACGGAGCACGATTCTCAACTGTCTGCACCCACCTGCACTCGCTGCCTAGCCGGGGCAGAAAGTGTTTCCTTTGTGTTACACTACTTGCACACGTGCCTGCCATCCGAACAGTTTAACCTGCGCTACCTACTAGAACGCACTAGTTCAAGCATGCAACCCGCTCGAACAAACTGCAAGATACCAGCAACAATGAAATTAAGTAAGAAGTCACAAATGCAGACACAGTTTGCAGTAAAAGATACCAGTTCTCTCTTCAATCTGGAGAACTTGTATTTGTCAGTTTTGAATCACAAAAAGGACGCCGCTTGCGATTTCTAGCTAGAATATTAACATCGAGAGAATTATTATGACCGCAAGTTTTGTGAAAAAGTGCAAAGGACAAAGTTTACATATATCCAACAATAGAAGACGTATCTTCCTTCCATGTGCAAAATATTGTGAGCACGCTGAAGCCATCTACAGTTTCAAGGCGCGCCGCTTTGTTTGATTTGTTCATGTTTACTTAAAATTATTTTTCTCGTGTGTCAATAACTTAAATGTACCAAATGTCATATTGTATGTTTACATTATTGAAGTTTTGTACTTTAAAACCATCTTTGTAATATTGGAAAAATATTTAAAAGCCCAATTTCTGCTTCAACGAATCGCAATAGCCACATCATTTGAGACTAACTAACTAATTATGTTTATGTCTCCAATCAACCCCAGATAACGGGGTGACATGAGACAATGCGGTCCAATTTATAACCAAAATGTTTCTGACGAATAAATGTTGTTAATACCATAATCATATCCAATCATAAATGAGTATTTGCACAAATCCTTATCAAATACCCTTCGAAAATGAAACATAAGCGAACATTCAAAATCTGTCTGAAGTCACCCCGTTTGACGGTATTATTATTATTACTACTGTTCTCCACTTCTTGTTGTTTCAAAGTCGTCAAAACATTGATTTTAAAGACATGACTTTTGTACAATGAATGATGTCAACGAAGGCTTAAATAGATTGAGAATCCATGAAGATGATGATAAACTCTGTAACAACCTTACTCACGAATAGGTTGCGGGCGTCACATAACTGCATTGTAAAATCGCATAAATGACTTAAATATTTGTAAAGTGTAGTTTTAACGATTTAATTATTGTTTTTAATGTTGAATTATTACTTTCTGCTGATTTTTGTACACACAAATTTGCTGTTCACAGTCGCTTTATACTTTAATTCTGAAAAGTAGGCCAACAGATGGCATGGCAGTAGCTACACCGGGAAGGTAGCTAGCGAAACTAGCTAAATTATCAAAATTAGCGGTTTTTTTTTTTTTTAATTTTTCGCATACTTTTAATGTTACTGTTTTCTTCTAAAGTTGTTCTAAGGAACTTTTCTATAATCAATTGTATGTAAGATATTAGATATACAATGTATTTGACGTGATCATTACGTAGATAAGGTGAACCCAGGTTTCGCGAAGCAACGAAAACATAGGATAAAAATGATCTATAATTAAATCTTTAAAATTTACCTATTTTTCTTTATACGACTTAAGAAGTTCCTTTACGAGTGCACACTTTCGGTAGGTACTTA
>JAGDQP010042477.1:0-11046 GCA_022664845.1 Lepisma saccharinum | reverse complement strand
ATGTAACATAAGCGAGATGAGTTCAGAAAGAACTTCATAAAAACAATCAGAAAAGGCGATTTGAAAACACTGAATTTAATGATCACATTCACTTATCTGCCAATTAAAGAGTATGCCTATGGTCTAAAAAAATAATGTTAACAGACTTGCGATTAGGAAGCTTAATTAATTTTTTTTATCATGTTCTCTTCCAGCAATCTGGAAATAAATGAGCGCATTCAATGGACTAAAGCAGCACTAAGCGCTGAGAGAGCACTTGAATATTATTGGTTTCTCTATATGTAGCAACTAATACGATGAAAATGCTCTCACAGCGCTTATAGCTACATTAATTCAGTGAATGCTCCCAATTTGAATAAATTCTATTAACAGAGCAAAACGTAGACATTTCAGAGGAAGTTTAGGTGCTGGCAAAACAAGGAAGCCTACATAAGTGACCTCTTTCGTTTCGAACAGATGCAACGTTTGTTAAATAAAATTCCCATACATAAAATTAACACCAATATGAAGATAAACTTTCGAAGTTTTGTTTGGTAGTAAGTAACTCTACCGCATACAGTAGACGCTCTTTTATCCGGCATTCTATAAACCGGCACGCTCTATTATCCGGCATCGGTCGAACCACTCGCGTTCGGCCTTTTCCAATTGTACTCGGGAGCTCACTAACCTTGTCCGCAACGTCGCGCCACTGCACTAGGCTGTATCTGCCATCTTTTTGTTACCTGCTGTTCGTCTGTGTTGCACGCAGTGATGTTTACGACCCTTGTAACCGTGTTTCCGTTCGCTTAGTGTTTGTCGTGATTGTCAGTGCTCACTTAAGTTTAGCGTTTCCTGCTTTGTAGTCGTTAGGACTATAGACTTTCGATTATCCGGCAAAATCGGTTATCCAGCATGGCCACGATCCCGACCGTGCCGGATAAAAGAACGTCTACTTTAGTAACATTTTTCGCTGATAGAAGAGATAGATATAAGATGAATCAGACCTTTTTTCGTTCTGGATTTCGATGTCGCTCAATCCGTTACTAGTATGAACCGGAATTTCTGCTCTGAAAAAAATAATATGGTTGGGGTAACCATAAAATCCTATTTGTCATAGTTAAATTTGGGACATAGCTAATACTATGAGTTGCAAAATACAATTCAAGTCTCGCTAATCGTGTATTGTCACTGTGACAATACACATCGTTAGGTGTATTGTCATAATTACAATACTGTGAACAATATTTTTTGGTAAAATTTCTGTATCAAGTTAAATTAGCAAGATATTTTGTTAGCATTATTGCTAATTTACAACAATACATAGTTGAATTACCAATGGAAGAATTATGTCTGACTGTACTATACACCCTGTAGTTTTGACAACTATATATATTGTTAGAAATTAACCTATAGGGTACCATACAGTACTTTTGTGCTAACTACGGTATATATACGCATTATAACGACATTTCGTTATAACTTATATATAATTCTTCAGAAGTCACAACCATACAACAATACCTGGGTATCATTACCGTAGCACAATTATGGTTACACATGGGCTGATTTAGGAGAGATAGCCTGGGGGGGGGGGCCCCGAGAGAGACCATGGGGGTCAATTACTTTAAAATCTATCATTTAGAATGAAACATTTAAAGTTAATCTGAAATGACTGAGGGGGGCAATACCCCCTCATGCCCCCCATAAATCCGCCCATGTGGCTACGATTACTATATATCTTAACAATTCAGTTTAGCAATGCAAATATAGCTGGATTTACTAGTACTTTTTTTCTTTGTTAACAATTTTTGGTCTAGATCAACCCAATAGGCCTACGATTCTTAAGTGCTTGTCAGATTTTAAGGTAAGGAGACGCTTCTGTAAAAGTCAATCGGCCACCCGCCAGAAGATACTAAAAGAACGGGAATCATAGGAAGATCATTAGTTAGTGGGTCATAAAAGACATATTATTAAGTTAAAATAATTTCTACACGGAAAGGAGCGTTTGGAGAACGAGAAAGACACATGAGTTAAGTTCGAAATACATTTTTTATACACGAAAGTTGGGTGAAAATAAAGTGTATACGTGTGTGACGTTACATATATAATGCAGGAGATTTCCCGATGACGTCACGGGGTGTTCTAAAATAGTATTATCCAATCAGTGGGCAGGATTAAGGTCACGTGATATAACGTCATCAGGAGGGTATTAAATTTATATTACATTTTTGTCAAGGTTTAGTGATTTTTTCAAGGTATCTTATAAAATTGGGGCTAACCTAAAGGGTGTCTCCTATCTATTCTCTGCAGCTTTCCTTGATGACGTTTCTCGATCACTAATCTACGCAAGGAATGGGATAGGTACCGTCCACGGCATATGTTGAGTGACCATCCCAGCATTAGTCTGATGAACGTAAAAAATCGGGGGAAACTTCAGGTATGATGACCAGCAGAGAAACTACAATCCGCATGACTTTTGATTGCAGATCCAAATTCTTTGACGTTATTGACTGGGTGATCTGAAGTTAACTAATTTCTTCGCTTTATGTATAATAATTTATTTTAGTGAAGTTTTAGCACTGGGCAGCATTCAATAACTCATACACAATTGGAGTACACATCTTTACACTTTGACAATGAGTAGAAGTGATTGACTCACTAGGGGTGTTTAGAAGAAGCATTTTTAGTGTACAGGATGCGTAGTTTTTTTTATGTAATCTTGCGCGAAAAGTACAATTAATAGCAAGCTACAGTAACTTCACAAATTGAAGGATTCTTAATAGGTTATGTTCCGAAACATAGATAGTAATCCTTATTCTAATTTACTAGGCATGTTTAATATGTCTTAAATGTTATGTAAATAGTTTAAGGGAAGCAACGTTCACTATTTCGTATGGATTATAGAAAACTAGTATCCACTAAAACACGGCAGTGCAAGTCACAATTTCAAGGAAACGATATTCAACCAGGAAATTAGCTATTTTCAGTAGAAATGATATATCTCCTTGATTAAAATATAACTATATTACCGGATTATGCTGTATTTATCCTTCCTAAGTACAGTAAAGCCACATTCAACAAGGAGCTGACTAAACTATGTATATGGCAGCAAGTTTTCTGATCCTAATTGTGTTACACTTGAATTGTTTTCTGTGAGTACTGAAACAAGGAATTGTGAGAGGAAAAAAATCCTATTGAAATCGGATGGTGACAAAACTACTGCTTTTTTTCTTACGTAATTTCTTTAGTTCTAAAACAAAGATCTATATAGAAAGAAGAAAAGAAGGAGAGGAGAGGGAGAGAGAGAGAAAGAGAGATTGTTTAAGTGTAGTAGTGTGCGAGATTTCCCTAATCCTTCCATTCTCTTGCAAATCCACTTTTCGTTCGAGACAAAATCTCGCGAACTTGATTTCCTTTAATTGGAACCATTTCTGAACTATTCGTTTCTTCCTTCTCTCCCTCTTTCTCTCCTATGCTCCTCCTCCCTTTCCTCTTTTCTGTCTCTTTCTTTCTCACACAACCATCTACCAGACGTCCAACGCTTTTGGTTCTTTCTTAGACCCTTTTTTTTTTCTTTAAGAAATGTCCAATCTCCATAGCAACCCATGAGCGGCTGCTTTTTTTCCTCTTCTACTTTCTTCGGTTCTGCTTCTTCTTCTTCATTTTTTCTTTCTCTCACTCTTTGCAGAGATTTCGTATTCTGCTGTCGCCTCCAAATTCTCACTCCCAAGATAGTGCTGCTATTGAGGTGCAAGCAAAAGCATAGGTTCACAGTAAACTCAATTTATCCCGGCCGTAAAGGCGCTGAGATTGCAATATAAACAGCGAGAGGGCGCTTCGAAACGCTGTTCCCCGTTCTTTCCCCGTCCCGTCCCGTCTCGTTCTTTTCTTTCCTGTCGGAAGGAAGGAACCAAAACCAAGTGACGGAACGGGAAGAACAAATTTCTAGCTCAAATACTGATTTTTCTTCTTCTTCTTCTTCTTCTTCTTCTTTCGAATATCCCTTCATGGTTGTGTTTTTCTTTACTACCTCTTTCTTCTCAAAGCCCTTTCGTTTTCATTCATTCCTTTCCGAACCTAGCATAAAAGTTATTGCCTTTCATCCTGGCTAGAGACGCCAATTTTATACTCTTCTGTTTGTAGTATCTATTTAATACATTCCCGAGGGAAGTGTGAAATTTCGCCACTTTTGGTGAAGTGGCATTGCGTATAATATTAAACACTTAAAGAGTCCTTCTTATTAGCGCCCTTCTTTATTTTCAAAGAAATTTTAAAATAACAGGCAAACAAGGAGCTAAAATTATATTCTTGAAAGCGGCACAGATAATACTGAGAATATGTATTAGGCCGGGTTTTCATGCACGTGCAGTAGCTAATTGAAACACGTGTTTAAGTATGTATTTCTATTGGCTATTCGTACAAATAGCAAGCACAGCACTCGACTAGCTGAAAATCCGGCCTTAATCCACTCTCTAAGGATGTTCGTTTTTGATAAGAAATTCGAAGGTCCACAGTATGACGTCATAGTTTACGAGCTTTCATTTCTTAGTCCACTTTGATACGACAACATTTATGCTTCGATAAATCTTAGCGATAGCAGTAGTCTCAGCGTGTGAAAGCAAGAATTCTACAATAGGGTTCTAATGCTATGGTTTAAATCTAATTAGAACATTTTTGCTTTTACACCCTGGCACTACTGCTAGAGCTAAGATTTATCGTAACATAAATGCTTCCATGTCAAGTAGGCTTTACGGCTAAATGAAGTCCAAAGTCTGAGGTAGTTCATTTCAAAGACGTTAAAAATATAAATGGGCCACGTTTCAAAATTTCAACATTCTTCTTCATTTGTTCGATATTTTAACAAATAATAATAATTGTAAAAAAAAAAAAAATGATCGATTGAGTACCCAGACCTATTAACTCGTAAAGTTACCAATCACTATGATTTTCGTTTGCACACCACATTTTATAGCAAAAGGATTTTCTCGCTGTTTGGTGCGTGTATATATATATTTTATTTCGATTTTCATCCGTTGGATTTTTTAAACTTGCATATCATATAATGTGTGCATACAGCCTGATACAGAACATTGCTGATATAATTTTTTCAATAAAAACATGATTTATCTTTATCTTTGAAAATGCATTTCTTTATCTGTTCGAAAATTCCATCGAATTCTACGCAACGATACTTAGGGCCATATTTATGAATCACTCCCAAGAGCTGGGTGGCTCCCAGGAGCATTGAAATTTTATACTCATTGAAATTATATACCCTTAGTGTCGAAAGATAGACGCCAGAGCAAATATTTAAACGAATTTGTCCACTTTGAGTCTAATCCACTGTAAGCCAAATTTTCAGGTCTCAGTTTTATACGCTTGTTGTCGCTGTGCGGCCCGTTTTTTATTTAAATCTTAATTCCTGAGTTATTCATAAAATAGTATACCGTACCTTCTCTATATATGAAAATACTACAAGTAATTTTTACGTTTTTTTTTTTTCAAGAATTAAGACATAAATAAAAACGGATCGCACAGCGATATCAAGCGTAAAAAACTGAGTTTGAGCCAAAAATTTAGTCCATATTGGTTTTCACTGAAAGTGGACATACGAGATTAAGTACACTCACCGCTCCCTGGCTTCATATATTCATGAAATTTTCAATGACAGTAGTCAGTCCAGTTTCGCTTTTAGATAGAGGTCCTTGGAAAATCCAAAGTACGAAAACATAATATTGTAATCTCAATGACGTAAGAAGAAAGACTAAATTACAATAGATTCAGAGTTCGTAACTTGATTTTCTCTTCATGGCAGCCATGTTTATAGTATACCGTCTATTGAATACCCAGTATTTATGTTGGAGGTTATCCTACTTACTTCCTCCCTTTTCTGACATCTATTGGTGAAAATTACTATAAAGAAACAAATCGCAAATTCATGGTACGAAAATTATATGAAGGTACCGGTATCTGTTGTGTTCTGCAGGAATTACCAACCCTGTGCTATTTACATAGGGACTATGCTATACAGTGTTGGTAATTCATGCACAATCGACTTAAATCGTCCCTTTTGGTCCCTGTTCCCACATTGTTAATGGTATCACTAACAGTCAAACTGGAATTTGTACATACTTGTTAATCATTCGGTACTGAAATGACTTCTAAGATATACTTATCGAGATCTAACCATTGTAAAGTCCCAGAGACGACCTATGAATACTTCTGTAAAGGACTCTGAGAATGCCTTTCTTCAAGAGTCAATACAATCTCAATATTGTGCCACGGCTTCTGGGTTAGGGGATTACCGAACGGTATTTCAATGCTGAAAGGTAAATGTTATTAGTAAAACACATGAAGACATACGGAAAAAGAAGTTCCAAGAAAAGAGGATGAGTAGCATACGCTTGTACTGGGTGAATGGTTGGGTTCAATCTGACACGATGACCCGGAAGCCAGCGTACAGTTTTTGTTCTTATTTTACTTTCAAGAGGTGACTGAGACAGGGGCTTTACCCTCCAGAGCACGAAAACTCTGTAACCGAATAATTCCTAACAATACTCACAAGTAATAACATGAAAATAGACCTACATCCACTTAAAGGCAAATAAAAAATACTCCCAGGAGTGCACAAATAACCTCTGACTGAGGTCATCAAGATCGGGCTAACGAGGCAGTCAGGTCACTCCGGTTTAATCAGGTAATTCGGGTCCGGTTTCGAACCGGGTCACTGGATCAATCGAGTCACTTATTT
The DNA here is from genome assembly GCA_022664845.1 of Lepisma saccharinum. Classification (NCBI taxonomy): domain Eukaryota; kingdom Metazoa; phylum Arthropoda; class Insecta; order Zygentoma; family Lepismatidae; genus Lepisma; species Lepisma saccharinum. The sequence goes on along the minus strand of JAGDQP010042477.1, from coordinate 4,316 downwards.
CCGGGTCACCGAGTCAACAAAAGTGATCCGATTCAGCTCAATTCGAGTCTCCTTGGACTCATTTTTAAAGGATAATGAGTCTATTTCATGTATTTTAGTAAAAACAATGAATAGTATATAATGTGTGTGTGTGTGTGTGGCTGTGTGTTTTTGTGTATACACTTGTATTCTATTCTGTATATATAATTCCACTTTGTACTTACTCATTTGAACATTCGTTCGTACATTAATGTTTTCTCGACATTAACTCCGCCATAATGAACAAGGCTAAATAAATATATTTATATAAAACAAACTCAGTGTTACCTGTATCCGAATTTTGAGTCTATAAACAAAGGTATTTTATAAGTAAATCAAACATTAGTTACATGAGTAAATCAATGATGAAATGTGAAGCACATATTCCTGCAAGACAAATGAAAATCTCATTATAATTGAACGAGACAGAATGGGGTAGAAGCAGACACACAATCCACCCACCCATACATCAAACACACACTCACATGTCCAGATATTCACCCCCCTCAGACACATCCACCTATACGCACATACTGACACAAGCACACGTCGCTCTATATATATGATAAACACAATAGAGAGAGAGAGAGAGATAGAGAGAGGGAAGAGAGAGAGAGAAGTAGAGAGAGAGAGAGAGAGAGAGAGAGAGAGAGAGAGAACGAACGAACAGCTTGTAGGCATATTGTTTCAGTAAACATCCCTTTATTGTGGTTTTCTGTTTTTGCACGATAGGAAAACCATGAACTGCACGGAATTCAGGCTACGTAAATACTGCATCTGAAATTAAATTAGAACAATGAAGCCTTAAGATACATAACACAACATGTACTTTCATGTTTAATAATTATGTATGTTCTGTTCCCTTACATACTAATTTTTTTTACAGGATAATGAAACAACGTCTACATATAGTTTCTCAAATATAATATTTTCAAGTTGTTTTAACCTAAAACAGGAAACATATAACAAGGACTACTTTTTTACCAACTTTTGTAATTACAGTTAATACATTTTGAAAAATAGTTCTCATGTGGCGAGAATATAAGAATTAGATGTAATGAAAATAATTTGAGTTGCCATGGAAAACATTGTTTTTTAACGCTGGTAGGATAATTACGCCAGTAGTCGACTCTCCTCCTAATAGTCGGCCATTTTCCAAACATTTATACCAATAAAGCTTAAAATGTGTTCTAAATGTTAAACAAAATAGCCCAAATTACAATTCAAGCAACTGGAAGCGTCATATTTTTTAAATGTAATGACGTTTCACCAAAAGCCAATCAAATTGTACGTTTCATAGAGGAACCTGTTGCAATTTCTTTCCGCTTGAGTGTAAATGGAATTGTAGCGCTCAACAGAGCAAATTGAAAAGTTCGAAAGATTTTGGATTAGATCTTCGGAAAGAATGTGGAAGCAGAGAAGAGCTTTACAATAAAATACCTATTACACCTATAAACACGTATATGAAGCAAAGCAAAGGGAGGTACATGCAGGCGGCGAAAAACAAAAACTTCATTCAAGCTAACCTACCTCAACAAATGAATCTAAAAATACTGAGACATAACATAACCTATCAAGAATTACTTCTTACGATTTAAAAGAAAGCACAGCCTGATGAGATTAGAAAACTATTTTACCAACTTATTAACAAATTACAATAGAATGCAACGAGCACAATAAACAAAAGTTTACTAGGAAGGCACGCTACTAGACCAAGACATGCATTAATGTAGAGGCCGAGAAGAAATCCCACAATTTTTCACATACTCCTAACTCATTAACCAATCTTACTGTCCAGTCTTTCCAAATTTTCAAAACAACTTTGGCAGATAATACTTTATCTTCTTCAATCCTGTGAGTTTCAATTTAGTCCATTACAAATCCATTACAGAGAACGGAAAACGTCTTTTCTTTTATAGACTGTCACACTGTCACATATATTGAAAGCAAATTACTATTAATGGTTACTGGGCAGGAGACAACACATGCTGGAGGGTATGACGACAATGGCCGCCATCTTGACTATGCTTCAAAAAATTTAAATAGTAAGTTGGTCATATGATATATCAGTCTGTGCTGGAATGTTTCCAGAGACCCAATGACGAAGTCAATTTTGGCATAGCTCTATTCCTGTACAACAAAATGACACGTGAAATTGACCTGGAGAAGCTCACTTTCACGTAGAATTACGCCTTCTTGAAATTGGGACTTCATCTTCCGACAGTGTATTTAAAACATCATGTTGTGACCATAAGAATCATATTTTCCAACATAAGAGTACCTGTTATGTAGCCTTTTGGTTTTCGTTCCTTCAATTGTTTCAACAAAATGTTTCTTCATCATTTGGTTCACATATTCTGCAAGGCAATTTTACGTGCCATTTTGTCGTACAGAATTAGAACTATGCCAAAATTGACTTCCTCATTTTGTTTCTTGGAGCATTCCAACACAGACTGATATATCACATGACCCACTTACTATTTAAAATTTTTGAAGCATAGTCAAGATGGCCGCTTTCAAGATTGAGGTTATTGCCGTCATACCACCCAGCATGTATTGTCTCCTGTCCTTTAACTATTAATAGCCATTTGCTTTCAATATATGTAACAGTTTATAAAAGAAATGGCGTTTTCCGTATTCTGTATTCGATTTACTTGATCTCTACGTCACATCTTTCTCGTGTTCCCCTGTCGTTATTGGTTGACGGCAGCACCTATAATTTTGGACGTGAAGGTTTCTCTAGACATTGTACCTACGTACGAATTTTCATCACAATCGGACGTTGACACCTGGCGAGTGTTCCTTGTCAGTGTATCTTTTGAATTTCGTTGGTTGTAAATAAAATTAAAAAAGGATTAAAAAAACACGCTTTTTTAAGCAAAGAAAAATGGACTAAAAAGTAAAAAGTGAGGAGGTGAAAGGAAACGTGGTGTAAGTCAATTTGAAAAACAGAAGGTTTTAGTAAAAATACTCTAAAGAAATCTACATTGAACTCCAGGTAAGTGTTGCTATCTATTCGGTTAGCAACAGAGTTACGACTTGCACCACTTTTCCGTCAAATAGCTTTGAATTTTGAGAATAAAGATGTGATTTTAACTCAATATTAAAACAGTGACTTACACCACTTTTCCTTTCACTTGTTCAAATAATAAATTTAAGAATCGGAAAATAAAAGCGTGGGTGCTCTTGCTTACCTTATCATAAAATCATAATATCCGAGAGCACCCACGCTTTTATTTTCCGATTCTTAAATTTATTATTTTTTACTTTTTAGTCCATTTTTCTTTGCTTAAAAGAGCATGTTAATTGTTTAAAAATCCTTTTTTAATTTATTTTATTATTATTCTTTTTTAGGTTATTTCAGTGTTCATTTTTTTCTCCAGTTAATATGTTGTGGCCCAAATCCTAAAGTGCTCTGCAACCAGCCAAACCCAGCCGCGGTGCAGGCTAGTATTTATTTTAGGATAAAGAAGTCCGTAATAAAATATTAAAATATGTTTTTAAAATATATACATATATAAAAATATATGAATGTAACAATGGACTGTCGTATTGTCACCCGACTTACGTCGCTGTGCAAAATTGCATCATTGTATCACGTCGGGAAATCAGTTAAATCAACGTTGGAAGATTTGTACCAGAGATGAAACATGATTACAGAGTAAGTTAATAAAAAACGTGTAAAAACGAAAACTCGTCCGGACGAAAATTAACATCAAGGACGGTCACACAACAGACGAAAATGGAAATTACAATTTCATCAAAAACGTTCATATAATTTCCAGAAATTGTAAACTAAGACTCGACAAATACTAAAGTTTTAGCGTACATGAGTTTAAATCCCATTTTTCCTTTTTCGTCCGCTTATTTTACGACCCTTCCAAAGAAAGACAAAATGAATGACATCAGAAAGAGATACTAAATATCTTCTAGATTGCTGGTGGTCAACAAGTGGCATCAGGTGGTCGACTACTGACATTTCGGTAGTGTTTACCAGGTGTATGCATAAGTTTTGCCAGTTTTTGTGGTAAATAAAACACGTAATTTTCAAGGGAAATTAATTTTGTTTTATTCAAAACATTGGCCATCGGCTTCTACACATTTCGCCCATCTTTCAGGTAATTGATGCATACCATGCCAGAAAAACTGCTTGTCTTTTGAGGCAAACCATTCGTCGAGCCATTTTCCACTTCGAAATTGCTGAAGTGCTGCTCTGCGAGCGCGTGCCCCATTGATGCGAAGAGGTGATAGTCAGACGGCGCCAGGTCTGGGGAGTACAGCGGCTAAGGAAGCATGCC
>JAGDQP010042476.1:0-16536 GCA_022664845.1 Lepisma saccharinum | reverse complement strand
AAGGAACAAAGGAACTTGGCGCGAGGTGGCAAGGTTCATGATCCTCAAGCTATAAGGGTGGTGGGGATCCTAAAACCCACTACGTCCACCGCCACCAACCCTAAGGCTGTTGCCAGCTCGCGCGAAGTTCCTTTGTTCCTGTTACATGCTGTCACCAAGGAACTTGGCTCATCCGTCTCCCATTTCACACCTTTTTAGGGCTAAAGAACTTGGCTCCACTTTTTGCACCTCTGGTGTTTTTGTTCAGATATATTATACTTTGATTATCTACTGACTTTGTACACTTCTCACTTTGACCATTGCATATCGTACGGATTTATCGAACTAGCCACTGGCATCCAATTTAGGTTATTTTACTTTCTTGCTTCCGTTTGTGGAGTTTGTTAATTCTGAAATAAAATTAATTTAACCACTTCACTCCTTTAGATCAAATTATATCAGAAACTAAAATTTCTGTAAAACGTCAAGGTTGGAGAGTATCGTAATTTTTTCTTGTTGAAATGTAGCTGAATCTTCTACAGACTTACCGACAAGGTTAATACCAAAGAAGAACAATATCTTCATGGTCATTCCCAGGAATGTTCCCTGCTTTTAGACATCTACTCAATCATAAATATTATCATCAATACTTTAGCGTTAGTGGTGTGATCTTCAAATCACATTATGATTTATATAATCGACCGCCCTTATGCTTCTTTTCGCAATAGTGTTTCATTTCCCTGTCAATAGTGTTTTGACAAATGCGTTCTTATTACCGAACAGGGTAGCTGAGTAGACGCATGCTGGTCATGTAACAGAATGGTTCTGAAATCGAAGCCCGCTACGTATCATCCAAACTGACACTTCCCTTGCTTTAACACAATCACAGGATACAACTGATGGAATTATACCTTCAATGAAGCCCAGGGTCGCTACCTTCCTAACACTTGCCAATCCGAATATTTAAGATTTAGGTGAAATGGTTTGAGGCTCTAAATTGCTCTAGAAATCAGAAACAAAAACGTTCAAAAATGTAATTTTTCTCTTCCTCTTTTCTCTTTCACAGAAGTGTAATATACGCAAATCGTTCAATCATTTTCGACCTGGCAACATTAGATGCCGAGGACAGTTCGATTGTTAACCCCCACTATTAATTGGGAAAGAGAATTAAGCATATATGCTTTATAATTAAGTAGATATTCAAAAGCGGCAAACATAACCAGTGTTATCCTTCACTTTATATACACAGGATGACCGCAAAATATGGCAACATACTTCGTAATTAAATTCCTGACACCGAAACAAGAAAAAACAACTTTCTTGTTCATGTGCCGAATTCCGATTTGTTTACGGGATACAGGAGTTCAAACTTGGTGCTCAAAATTAAGTTGTTGTCTTACAATGGGAAATCAAATAAAATTTAACGATAGGTCAGAAATCGTGCATCAAAGTAAAAGATAGTCTTTAGGATTTGATTAGCAACAATAATGTGGATATTAGGAGTTAAAACGTAATGTTGTAGGATTGTCAGTGTTGCCAAACGTTTATTTTTTAAATAACACCGCACCAATTTATTAGATTTTTAGTGTTTTATGCTCTAGTAAAGATAAACTCTATATGTGAAGAATAGAACACAACGTTGTAGACTGTGAATATTATACCAAAAGGAAGCAGATTTAGGGCTCCACGTTGGATTCTCTTGCATCTCAGAAATGAAACAGAATTCGATAAATGATAATATTCTTCTTGTTTCGGTGTCAGGAACTCACTTGCGAAATTTGTCCCATATTTTTCGACCACCCTGTACATATTTTTACATTACGACATTACTTCGCCGTAATTATAATTTCATTTGGAATTAAGCACATCATGTTATCCTAGTATACTTGGTCTGTACTCTCTTACCCGTATTAGTTTTATTAATGAATTACCTTTAAATCTTCTTAGAGATTGGTCTGTTGTAAAACACATCTTTTTTTTATATCTTTCATGTGACTATCACAGTTTCCTGTCATTTTCTCTATTTTATCTTCGTTTCTTTGCTCACCCTTTTATTTTCTCATTGCTTGACTTTGTCATTTTGTTCTCTCATCCCCCGTCCCTTCGAAATACAAGGAACGTCATTTTCCCGTTGAGCGACCTGAAGAATCGCCTTGGGTTGGCTCCCTCCACTGAATTGGAATGAAATCCCATCAAATGAAGGAGTTGAGAAAGAGAAAAAGACACTCCATCTCTCTTTTTTTATATCTTTCTCGCTCCTTATAAATTGATCTACGTTACTGCTTGCTTTTCTTTTTACGTGAATTAATCTACAGAATTGATTTTCTGAAAAGTTCGAAAAGGAAGATTGTTATCAGAGTACAGTTTACTAAATTAACATTTCTAGATGGTGCAGCAATCTAGCATCAAAATATTCAAGTACTGTATTTATTGTAGTTAATTGATTCGTAGGGCAAATCTTTTAAAAAAACACTTTTGTGTTATGTTTGGCACTAACATTTTTGGACTTTTATTTTCCAACAGAAAATAGTATTTATTAACAAAAAATCACAAGTCTTCAAATAGAATACGTAATGCTTTAGCTCAAAAAAAAAAAAAAAAGTCGGTTCTGTCAATTAGATCTTTTTACTTAATATAATCCTTTTTAACGCCCTAAACGAACTGGTGAACCTGTAGGAATGAGACTTACAAAAATTTTCGTAAAGTGTGTTCCGAACCACACCGTTTAATGGACCCGACAGGACTTGAAACAGTGACCACGGGCACAGAAAGTGAACGTGTTAATCTCTTGAACTACGAGCGATCCTTTGATCTTTAGTGTTATAGAAAGTAAAATTTTAATCTGAAGATTTATTTAGTGTTACTAAAGTTATTTTATAACAGCATATATATAATAATATGTATATTTTTTAACAGTGATTGAAAACAGATTATGCAGGTTGTAAAACCCAGTATGCACTATACAGCCTCTGACCATTAGATCAGAAATGTAGGCAATCTTATTTTTCTCTTATACATTTTTCCTTTCTGGCCAGAACTGGCAAGTTTTTGACTAGGCTTATCACGTAAAAAGATCTAATGCGCAAATATCCTGACCAGAAGAAGTCTCACGATATCCTGAAAACATTACAAAATATGAAATATAAATTTTAACACCAATGCCATAGAATCGAGCTGGCTATTCAAGAATATTGCATTAGTATACACTTTTCTATGAATTAATACTAATTTTCCGCTTGAAATACCAACATTCAGTTCCACTCTTCTTTAAGTCGATTTCATGTTCTGCTCAAAAGTGCACTTTTAACAACATTGAAATAGATACAGGGTGGTGCAAAAAAGTCAGTTTCGTCTACACAACTTATTTCACCCGCATAATTTCACAGGTCCCTTTTTCCGAAATTTTTAAACTCTTCTCCAGACAGAAGCAAAGGGCGTATTGTGCCCTCCAGCCATTTACTTTGTGTGGATTTGTGTCTGACCAATAAACACAATTATTCCGCTTTAACACACCCGTTAAGAAGTATGAAATATGATTCATCTATCTTATAACAGTAATTAAAAAAAGAAACAACTAAAATTCAGCTTCATTACGATTTAGAAATAATTTGCAGGTTACGTGTAGTTCGTAAAACCTGTGACGACATGGTTTCACTTTTAGGTCTTCTGATATTCTGTCGAGACTTATTCGAGATATGTATAGTTGAACAGATGCCTTTCTTATTGACTTATGAATACTTTGTACGAATACCTGACCAGTGTGCTGTCCGAAATGGGCAATCCGTCGACTGGTGGGAAAAAGAGGGAAAAGTCCAATAACTTCCTGCTAAGTTCATGTTTAAAATTTCGTCTTCTTTTTATAATGTTGGTCATGTCATGTCATATAATCAACATTTTTTTTGTGTTCAAAATCGTGTAATGTTTTTTACGAGTGTATAGGTGGAAAAATATTATCGAAAGTAGTGTTGTTTGTAAATTTTATGACACATTTACACTATCACGACGCAAAGAATTGTTTTCTATTACACGTACAGGAACGATTGTCCCCTAAACTAACAATGAAAGGAAAAGAAAACAAGAATCAATAAGATTTTCTGTTCCTACTTTTTAATCTAGTGAACATGCAAGGGCAAATTGGAAGGTATTAAAACTGTTTCCAGAAACATAAAACTCAAAAGACACCAATGAGAAGCACGAAATAAAATGTAAAGGCGGTACAAAGTAAATAACAAGTGGTTGTTTATAATGCTTTACTCGCAACGATAAAGAATTCTGAAGCTTCGTTAACGAAGCTAACGAACCGTTAAACTCCTTTCATCATGTAGAGAAAATGAAAAGCAAAATAGAAATAATACAATATAAAAGAGAAAACAAGAAAGTGAAAAAAAAAACATAAAAGAACATTTCTGAAAAAGAAAACTACTAAACTACTTGTGTCGACAGCCCATAGATGACGTTGGGTTGCCAGGCGACTTTCGTTCCCAGAGAGAGGGTTGCCTGGTGAAAGTGACGACTTTTCCATTCCTGCTTTTACGAGACCGGAGTGCACCACTTTTTTTTTTTTTTTTTTGTTCAAGTAGACTTGCCAGTTAGCAGCACGATGTTAGGTCAAGTCAAGATGTGGAGTTCTCACCTGGGATCAACACCGGGACCGTTCGCCCCGAAAGCACCAATGTTAACTGTTCGCACCGATGTTAATTGCTTGATCTCTCAAAAGTAAAACAAGGAAGAATATTTTGTTCTTTCTTTCCCGGAATTCTGTTTATCAAAATAAAAGTTATTGTATGCAATTTTGTCAAGTGCAGTAGATTCGACTCTAGATAATTCAACGTTCCCTGAAACTTATCTGTCAGTGTTTCCTCAATAAGACATGGATTAAGCACCGACCGGCCGTAGCTTAATGGTAGAGCGTTGGCGTAGCGTTCGGGAGGTCGTGGGTGCCATCCCAGCGGCCGACTATCCTGACTGAAGTTTTTTTAGTCATACGAGGCAAATGCCGGGATGGCACCTTCAACATAGGCCCTGGCTGATACCTACCCCAATCCTTTCTCCTCCCCTATCCCGGCCTAAGCCTTAGATGCCTAAAGGCCATAAATACAAGTCAAAATCAGGAATTAAGCTGGGGTTCGATTTGTATATTTTGTACACAATACAGTTAGATGAATGAGCATTTGAAGGGGCTGATGGATGTTGATATGACGATGTGCTCCTCCGTCATCATGTCAAACGTGAAGAAAGCACGAAGATGGAATACGTGTGGGAGATAATCCGGCCTTACCAGATTTTTCGCTAAAACATACTGGTCATTATGTGTGGAAATAAGTTTTTAGATCTTTTGCAGAAATTATTGTATTGGATCTGAATGTGTTAAAAAGCTTTTAATACAATAATTCATGGTATTATATCATGATTTGTGAATATCCCACTCCAGAATCTGTAGAACTCGCCATTTTTCGTTCACTCATCACACACTCAGTTCACATAAAGTCGATTGTGAGGGACTCTCATGAATTCTAATAATCATGCAATAGAATATGCAAATCGGGTAGACTTTTCGTACCCTTACAAATTTAATTTTACGATTTGACTTTATTTTTTCATGGAAAATGTACTATTTTATTCAAAGAGATTCTGTAATTCAAAAGTTACAAGTTTGTAAGTCTGGGATAAAAACGAAAATTATTTAAAACTATATTGTTCAACCTATTGGAATTCATGAACTGACAAATGATAAGAGATTTCGCTGACTGACAAGCCAGCCTTTTTACCTTAAACATAAAGATTCATTAATTTTAAGTGCTAATGTTTAAGCATTAAAGAGACTGAGGCAGTTGTGCCTAAAATTTACTAAATGCGCGACTTTCTTTCATCGTGTTGAAAATAATATGGCCATGAATTAAGTATTAACGAAATTAAAAATCAAGGACATGTTCCATTAGTTTTTTTTGCACGAAATAAGCTTACTGCTGAGGATATGAAAATAAATACAATAAACTGCACCTCAATATACCTCTGACCCGCCCATATTATGGTTACCTCAGCGCTCCCAGATATTTTAAGGGCTCTATTTCAAAGTTCAAGTTTTTTCAATTCGTGGAATTTACTTAAGACTCCATGTTTTCTAGTTCCAGTATTTCCAACTCTTTTGTTCTGCATCATTAAATGTACTTGAGAGGTCCCGGTTCGATTCCGGCGCTGCCAAGGATTTTTTTAAGGCGTGTGGGTCTGGAACAGTGCCCACCCAGCATCGTGATGCAATTGGGGAGCTGCTATGATAAAAGATAGTGGCGATCACAGCGAGAGCTTAGGCTCTCCTCTACCAACCCGTCTGGTCAGCGTGGAAACAATAGACCAATCTTCTTCCTCCGGAAGAGGCCTCATCCAGTAGTGAATTCAATATGGCTGTGTCTCTACTGTTTGAGAGAGCTCCTCTTCTCTCCACGTAGAGTTTGTAATTTTTACCAATTGTGTGAGATGGGATTCGAAACTGGAACTTTGAAATTTTTAGTCAGTCACTTTCGCCACTATGCTGTGGGACATTTCCCGAGATCCTACTGTTTTACTGTTCTGTGATCATATCTTTTTCTGTTTCTGAAGTAGGTTTGAATTCTAATACTTGGGTGGCTAATCGCATCTTGTGTTCGTGCTATGAAGGCTACTTTTCTGTCTTTCATTTTGGACTTACCAAGTTCCCTCCTTTCAGGGGGTTTTCTTGTTCCTCTATTCGTATTGGCAGATGTCGTCCTGTATTCTCAATGTATTTTCTTCCACATTCATACGGTATACTGTATATGAAGCTTTTGCTGTTGTATGATTCATTCTTAGTCTTGTTGTGGTATGTTTCTGGGTGTTTTTGTTAAGTTTTTGTCCGTACAACACATTTTCGTCTTGATATTCTGAGAGAAATTAAAAAGTATCTAAGACTGAAAATCGAAAAATAAAAGTAGCTAATTAAGGACCATAGCAACTTAAACATTACATTTCTACATATTCTACATTAAATCATATATTCCTGAACATTTAATTTAATTTTTTTTTCCATGTGTAATACACGATATTCCATTTCTTAGTTACAAAATTTGTGTCAGTTCTAAAATATTAAAAGAGGTCGCAACCCTGCTTAAAAAATTGATTCCTGGCTGGCTCTCAGACTATTTGAATTTAAGACAAAAGAGCGAGGGACAAGTGCCTTTTGGGGAAAATCTCGAGAAGCATAATGTGTAGAGAGGAATTTGTCATCTCCTTCAGAAGGAGTGCTGATGCCATTTTTTATTTCTCTTTTTCCCGCTATTAATTTCCTTCTAGAAATGAGTGCACTTATCTGTGTGTGTGTGTTTGTGATATCAAATAAGAAGAAAACGTTTCAAACATGAAGAGACACACCAGGAATATATTTCAGCTTTTGCTGGAAGAAATATTGCATTTGGTTGCCTACTTATTTTTGGTTAATTAACTAAAAGACAATCAATAAGATCAAATAAAAAATGTAAATGAACCGATAAAATCAATAATTTTGTTACAGCTAGGATCATGAGGCAAGACACAACTTATTTAATGCTTTGGGAAATTATTTTCGAAAATGGACTTTAAAAAAAAACTGCTTTTATATAAAATCCAATAATTTCTTCATCTGATCGTAGAAGAGAAATGAGATTCTGAAATGGTTTTGCCTAATTTTCGAAAAATATTAACATACTTTCTCTGGTATATCGTATCGATATATTCCGGGACGACAAGGAACAACGCTTGCTGCCTTGAAACCAAGGGGTCCTGGTTTCGATAACCGGTAGTGGCACAAGTAGTTTGAAGCCCACTATAAACTTAGCTTCCGTCCTTAGTACGTCATCTTCTTCTGATGGAACGCAACAAGAAACCACCATCTGTTCACTTTACCCAGGGACCTCGTGTCATAGACTTGTCTCCGTGCAGAACAACCATCGTCATCATAATCAATATGATAAAAATTCCCAATTGTGATCTCAAGCGCTTAGCACGCATCCGACAGTTCACACTTAGTCGAGTCTTGCCTTCGGTTCAAGAGGTTCCGGGTTCTATTCTTGGTGGGAGCTTCCAATTCAGGTGTTGATCCAGTATCGTTATACCAAATAGGGAGCTCGTTGAATTATTAAGTAGTGGACTTCGGTCTCTAATGGCAGTTAGAGCAATGATTAGGACCCTCCTTTTAAAGAGAACTCTCTGTTATGTTAAGTTTGTAGTTGGCCTGTAGAAACATGTAGATCTGTTTCGTTAAGCTCACATTGGTCGTAATGACAGGGCTTTGCAACTTTAATACCAGTAAGGCTTAAAGATTTCGTAACCTTCTAAGGGCCAGTTACAGTTTTTTTTACTAGGAAATATCTAAGAAATTCATTTTGACTTGTTTTCGAGATTTTCATAGTGTGTAACATTATCACAAAGAAATACCTTAATTTTTTTTGTTTGTTTTGATTTATTTCTTGTGATTTTAATTCTCCTTAAATGTTATTTACTGAGAGGACGCTAGATGCTCCCAGTTCCTATGCTTTTAAAGGCCAGTTACTTATTTTCTAAATAACAAAGTTTAGTCAACCAGGCCTTAATTTTATGGAGTCTATTGTTCTATGGGCTATGATATGTAATTAGAAACCTTTTACTGTTAGATGAATTCAGTATTTAAAGCTAAAGTACACTTGTTGCATTTGTTATGCTTAGCTGTCCGCATAAATAAAATCAAAACTGAAGTAACTTTAAGTGAGAAAATGTGACAACGTGGTATGGTTTATTATAGTAGATTGGAATTCAGGAAACACCAATAAATTATAAAAACAGTAAAGGATTGAAATAGACTATTTCAAAAGCAAATGTTATGATGAATTGAAAACTCAATTTTCCATGATAGTTTCGGTTCCTTCTGTATCGACTCCAGTTGTTATATAATATTTATTATATGATGCATTATAGAAACACAACCCGAGAATGTACTTTAAGGACATTCGTACACTCGGAAACCATTTTAAGTGAGAACGCCAAAACATCGAACCAATCAAACAGTAACTAATAAACGTGTAACGACCAATCAGTAGTCGCGATATCTGGATGCTTTGGTAAAACCCTAGTTACAGATTCAACCTCTACACAGACTATTCAACCCAATCGAATACCTCTACACAGGCTATTCGCAAAGAACCAATCAGAATCTCTTAAACGTATCATCAAGCGAACTACTGTTTTACCGCCTATTATAAAACATAAATAGTTTGTTTACGACAACGGATTACCGAAGAGTATGAACTCTGAAATTTGTAACGTGTTAGTATCATAGAATTAGAAAACTAAATCACATAGATTACCTACGGCTAGTGCATAGAAGACGAAAACGGGTTCATAATTTTATTCCCTTTAGTCCTCTAGATTAATTTTAGAGTCGAGAGATTGGTTTGAAATGAAAAATTACTGAAGTGAAATCCACATGATTTTATATGCTGATTTGTTTGCTTTCGTAGTCGTTCTCAGCTCACTCTACGATTCTCTCCTTCCCTCGAATCCACATGTGAAGAAGCGTTAATTCATTTACAAGGGATTCTCACGAAACGTGTCTCACTGTCTCCTTTCATACCACGCTGCGAGATGAGTAGGCGTCTCTCGCTGGAAGAGATCTCCTAAATGCCATCATTAATTTAGTTATCGTTGAGTGCTTCCCTTGCTCTCTTCCTCTCAGCGTGTGTGAGGGTCTTTCATGGCTTGTTAGCTGAGGAAGGAAGAAAATTCGAGGCTAAATGTCAAGCACCTCGGAATATCTTTCTCTTATTAAAAAAGAATAATTATGAAGGCTGTGGTCTAAACTTGTTACATGCTTCAGTGATGTGATGGGCACTCTTTTAAGGTGCAGAAAAGGGGACAGAAGCTACCAGTTTCTTTACCTGAGAGCCATACCAGCATTCGTGTAGTGAAACTGAGGAAAAGCCTGAAAAAAAACTGCTTTCTTGCTTGCAGTAGGACTCAAACCTGTGCCTATCCAGTGCCGATACGAAGTCCGTGACCGCACGCACAAAACCATGGGATCTGAGATCCTACATGTTTTAGTAATCATCCTTAGTGTTATACTGGTAGCTGCAGCTACCTCATTGTTCAACTTCTTCCACTTCCCTTTGATTATAATGATTTCGGCAACTGATTTTCAACTGCTTTCCTTAGTTTTTCCGGGCGAATGTCAAGATGGGCCTCAACAAAGGTCCTGGCTGTTATTTTCCCAATCTCTTTCGCGGAAGAGTGATCTCTGCCGAACATCAATCTTAGGCAAGTGACGGGACTGAGGCAATAGCTCCATGCACATTCCACACATGAAAATTTAAAAGAATTTATTTTAATTTTGAAGAAATTCTTTTGGTTTGATCATCTCCCACCATTGAGAAAACTACTTGAAAACTTGATGTTCTAAAATCCTAGCCTCTGAACAATTTCAATTATTTTAGATACACGACAAAGAGTAGGGTTCTTCTTTTGGTAAGAACTTAACCAGAAAGAAAGATGTTATATATTTAATTGATGGTTATTTAAATTTAATTTTTAAGGGCTTTAGGCAACTTTGGTTCAGGCCGGATGGATAATGATAGGATGATTGGTGGAATGAAGAAAGTAATAGGAAACGGGAGAACCCCGAGAAAACCCACACACATGGTGTTTGTCCACCAAAATGTCCACATGACACGAGCAGGGATCGAACCAACAACCCCAAACGCAAGAGGTGAGCGCTCTACCATTGAGCCACCGCGCCCCCTTAAATAATTGGTTTCTGGTTGCTGTCTCGATTACATCCTCTACCTTCGTTTGTGCGCGAATCCATTCCTGTCCCTCCTAGTTATTCCTAGCATGCATCTCTCCATTGCTCTTTGTGTGACTCGTAATCTTTGAGTCGTTTGCACATTCAAGGTTCAAGTTTCACAGCCGTACTGCATTACACGTAAGACACATTGATTATAAACTTTACGTTTTAGACACATTGGTAGTTTGCTTTTGAAAATAAAGACTAGTCTTCCAAAAGAACTCCACGCCATTTTACATCTTCTATTTTATTTCATCAGTCAACTTGGCATTCGATGTTTTG
Organism: Lepisma saccharinum; assembly: GCA_022664845.1. Classification (NCBI taxonomy): domain Eukaryota; kingdom Metazoa; phylum Arthropoda; class Insecta; order Zygentoma; family Lepismatidae; genus Lepisma; species Lepisma saccharinum. The sequence continues at coordinate 5,474 of JAGDQP010042476.1, read as the reverse complement.
AGGTGGCCTAGGAAAACATACTCATCAACTATGCCTATTGTCTCCCCGCTAATTTTTACTTCCTCCTTTGCAGGATGTTGATTGTACATTACGTTTGTTTTACTTAAATCCATTTTAAGGTCTATTTTCGAACACTCATTACTCAGTTCTTCCATTCCGGTTTGTAGTTCTTTTGCATTTGAAGCAAACAGGACTATATCATCAGCGAATCGTAGGTGATGAAGATATTCGCCATTAATTTTCATACCAACTTCATCCAGTTTAAATTTTGGAACACTTTCTCCAGGACCGCAGAAAACAGTTTTGGAGAAATTGAATCTCCTTGCCTTACCCCTTTTCCAACTTTAAATTTTTATCTTTCTTGATGTAGTCTAATGACAGATGTGGCAGTCGAGTAAATGTTTCGCAGTAGCTTGATGTATATGCATTTTGTGATGCCTTGATGTTCAAGTGATTTAAGTGCTGCTGACAAGGAGACCGAATCGAAAGCTTTTTCAAAATCTATGAATCCCAAACATAGTGGAAGTTCATATTCATTAGTCCTTTCCATAACTTCATTCAATGTTTGTATGTGGTCCATTGTTCTAAATCCACGACGAAATCCGGCTTGTTCCCTTCCCTGATTAAATCCAAGTCTCGTTCAATACGATTCAAAATAACTTTGGTGAACATTTTGTATAGGACTGACAGTAATTTAATTGGCCTGTAGTTTTCTACGCGTTCTTTGTCCCCTTTCTTGTACAACAAAATGATAACGGCATTATTCCAACTTCTGGGTATTTCTCTCTTCCTCAAGCACATCGAGAATAATTTAGCAACTTCCTCTTTCATCTTTTCACCTCCCCATTTAAACATCTCCGCTGTACGTCCATCTTCTCCTGGTGATTTTCCGTTTTTCATCCCTCGAAGTACTTTATCTACTTCTTTCATTACGTCTGGGACTTCTACACCATTTTCTTCTGAGTCTTCATTTAATAGTTCTTCTTCGGAGTAGTACAATTCTGTGTAGAAAGTTTCAAATATTTTTATAATCTCCTCCTTATTTCTGGTTACGGTCCCGTCTGGTCTCTTAACTGCAATTATTTGCTTTTTGCTTATCTTGAACTGCTGTTTGGTTTACTTCAGGCTCTTGTTCTCCTGGATTGTATTTCTAACAAGATTTTTGTTGTATCTTCGTATATTCTCTCTCTCTTTTTACGGTTTCATTTAGTTCTATGTACTCAATCCTTTTTATGTAATTTTCCTCTTCTTTCAATTCCCTTCTTCTCTTCACCAAGAGCTTGCCTTTGATTTCTTCTGAGGTTTTGCTCTCTTTTTTCTTTTTCATGCCTGCTATTTCCTTGGTTATCTCTCTTATTATCTCAGTCAGTATTTTCTTTTTTCTTTTGATGTCTTCTTCATCATCTAACTCTTCCAAGGCGCTGAGTCTGTTGATTAGTTCTATCTCAAATATCTGTCTGTGTTTCCCTAGATTTTCCAGATCTAAAGCTGGCGGTTTTCCTCTGATAAGCTTCTTTCTCTCAAGTCTAGTATTTAGTTTCAGCTTACATCTCACCATCCTATGATCGCTCGAGATTTTGATACTGTTCATAACAGACACATGTTGCAGAATTTCCCTGTTATTCGATAAAATGTAGTCCATTTCGTTGTTAGTCCATTTTTGTCTTTCCATGTTCACTTCCTCTGGGCGGCTTCTTGAAAAATGTATTGGAAATGAACAGTCTGTTGGCTTCTGAGAATTCCACTAACTTTCGTGTCACTGCTCTGCTTAGCTCCTACTTTCGCATTGAGTTTCTCATTACAATTTTGTAATGCAATTTACTACTATTCAAAATCTTCTGTATCTCCTGGTATAGGTCTCCGATTTCCTCCTCCGGATGTGACGTTATTGGAGCATACACTTGTAAAATTTCCATGCTGTATCTCTTGTTTATCTTTATTAGTACTCGTGCTATTCTATCAATTTACTTCAATTTCTGTGATCCATGACTTCAGGTCTTTATAAATTATAAAGCCAACGCCTATCGGTTTGCCATTTTCTGTTCCTTTGAAATAGAACGTGTACCCTGACGGTAGTTCCAACTATTCTTCATTCTTCCTCAACACTTGTGACAGTCCTAGCATGTCCCACTTAATCCTCGTAAGTTCATTCCGCAATTCTTCTAATTTGTCCTGTCTTGCAAGTGACTGACAGTTGAAAGTCGCCACGTATACGCCCGTCCGAGTTGCCATATCGGTGTCCTAGTAATCTACATTCCAGCTGCATTCCGTCCTCCGGGCCATGAGGTCCTCAAAGGCTGTTCCTTTACTTGTACCATCATGTGTAAAGAAAGGAGGGGTGCAGACATTTGACTCACCATGCTGTCTGTTAATGCGGGTTGGTCAGCAGCCCATCCATGTTCGTTCGCCAAGCAGTTGCTTGGGTACTAACAGGTCCCATGACGTGAACGTATGGATTGGACATTAGGCGTTTATCCCGGTCGATTCCCTTAAGCCTTAGCAAGAGGAATTAAGGGGTCTCCTTCCAGTTAGTGACAGAAGCCTTTTGGGGCGCAGGCCCGGTTTACCAGTCCTGCCCCACTTTCCCGGCCATGAATTCATTATGATTATATTATTTAGACGTTGCCACATGTTAATGCTTAAAACGTGATAGACAGGATGCCGATCGCGGTAGTGGTATTGTCTCAAGTGTCAGGCGAGCGTCCTGGGTTCGAATCTCTGGGTCATTGATGTTTATGAATTTTAAGTAGCTTATAAATTGTAACGGGCCGAGGTCATTTTTATTACTCCAATGTCTCAATTTTTTTAAATAGTAGCAGACATGCTGCTAAAAATGTTCACACATGAAATTCAAATAGTATATAACATGGCGTATACACACTATATTTATTATTCAAATACTACATTTAATATAAGTGGATTGTAAATAATTATAGGATTTTTGGTATGTAATAAAGAGTAATTACGTTGCATTACGTCTCTAGGGAAATTTATTTCCAGAAACTAATATTCTTACCATAGAAACAAATTTCTTGAACTTGTTTTTCGGAGGGTTATTTTACAAACTTAATTTTTATCTAAATATTGCATTTGGTAACAATCGGTTTATAATAACGAACATGCCAAATAAACGTAGTGTAAGTACAAGCTTAAATAGCATGAACATTAGTTATCGCTGCTCTTGTTCCCATCTATACTTCAATTTGATAACTTACTACTTCAATAATCTACTGAGTTTGTGGAAACGTAAATTCGGCCTTTAGAATTTTCTAACCTTGCTCATAAAAGAAAAACGAGAAATAAAGACTCATTGAATATGTGTGGTACATGAATGTGTTGCTATATTTCAGGCGTGACCAATTTCTTTCTATATGAGGGCTAATATATGATGAGTGGTAGGTAACCACAGGCTGCACACTTTTAGATAGAACTTAAATAAAAGTAAACTTGGAATTTGTTCAAGGTAAAAATTATCTACATTTAATTTCTTGTTAAATCATTTTATTACTGCGAGAGGAGTATGAAATACTTGATTGTAAATTTCTTTTTTAAAATTAAATTTGATTACATATTACTGATTAATATCGCGAGTCTGCTGCTATTAGCCATGCCTGATGTAAAGTTGATGTGCAGTATTTTACAAGAACACGATACCTATTGAAAAACAGTGTCTGCAAGAAAACAGAACTGAACAGAATTGTGGACAGCAAACCGTGTTATTTCCCCTTCAGATATATGAATTTTACTGAAATGCTGAGTAATGTTACAAATTAGCTAATATTATTACGGTTTATACAAATCAATTTCTTTCTCAATTATTAGTGTATCCTTGGGGAACAAAATGTGATTTAAAAAAACGACACACAATTACATTTGCTGATCCTAGAAGCACGGAAATAATGTCTGGTAGTATGTTGCAAGGCTCGGGTTGGATTCCCAGTTACTGAAGTAACCAATATTTCTGTACATTTTTCTATATATTACCGTTACATAGACATGATCTTTGCATAAAGGAAATTAATACCGCGTAACCATACCCTAATTTGAATGTGTTGCTTGAAAAATGCTTGCAACAAGCACATGCATTGCAGTCTTTTATTAAATCCAAGAAATGTTTGCTGAAATATTGACATTTATTTGAAAACACGTGTGTGAAATATATTAAGTAACTATAGATACAAAGACGGGAAAGATGCACAATAAGATCAAAGCTTCAGAAATCATTTAAAACCTGGTCTAAAAGCGGAGAAATGTTCAGTAAACCTAAAAACGCCAAATGAATGCATAATAAAATAAAATAAAAAGCTTCAATTTTGTGTTAAATTAATTTTATTATAATCTGCATCCTTCACCAACTCTCAAAAAAGTGAGGACATTCAGTTTCTAGCCCAATCGCTTCGTGTTGTCCTGAGGTTATCAAGTTACATTCTCGTAGGAAAGTATCTTATTTCAAGGTCAAATAGGAGCAGGCCGATACGCAACATATAAGGTAAACTTTGTAGATCTGTTTCTAAAGCCCCTCGTACACGATTCAATAAACATTGAATCAAATTCTTGAACAAGAAGTTGGATGAGTGCGTAAACGATCCAACTGGTATAATCAAAGAGTTGTATCCAAGTAGTGTTGAAAGTGCTTGGATGGTGCTCGTACACGATTCAATAAGTTAAGCGGAAGTGTGATAGAGCCAAAAGCACGCAAGTCGATTTGCACTTTCTGCGTTGAAAGCAGGAACATGGAGTGAATGTTAAACATGATATGCGTCGCTTTTAATATAATAATAACCTGATTAACGGCTGCGATTCCGTAGTTGGTGATGCCTCGAACATCGACTTTTTATTGCTTTATTTAAAACTCTTTTCAATCCTTATAAATTTCTATTTATTTCCGGTTACACGCACTTCTATAAACATCTAACGACAACTAACAATCCAAAGTGAAAATGCATATTTTATTATTATTTCGTTACATACGCACTCCAGTTGATCAAGATAGTGCCATGTGGAGGCATACTAATCGTGACACTTCGTGTCGGAATACATTTATTTGCGTTCATTACGACATGCAGATTGTAGGGATGCGGTGGTATATTAATAGCATTGTGTCGTATTATGAATGACACGTTATTTGCTACAAAAATCATGGCCACAATGTTGAATAAGCAAAGGCGGGTTAAAGAAGGTTAGATTTTTTATTATATGCGATGCATGGTTTAATGTGCTCGCTCACCAACGTGGAAGCAGCCAAGTAGTTCCAAGTACTTTTCGCTATTCATGTACGGTTTAATGTGCTCGCTCACCAACGTGCAAGCAGCCAAGTAGTTCCAAGTACTTTTCGCTATTTCATACACAAATTAATGTGCTCGCTCACCAACGTGCAAGCAGCCAAGTAGTTCCAAGTACTTTTCGCTATTTCATGCACGGTTTAATGTGCTCGCTCACCAGCGTGGAAGCAGCCAAGTAGTTTCAAGTACTAT
>JAGDQP010042475.1:3818-16536 GCA_022664845.1 Lepisma saccharinum | reverse complement strand
AAGCTTCTTTCTCTCTAGTTTAGTATTTAGTTTCAGCTTACATCTCCCCATCCTATGATCACTCGAGATTTTGAAACTGTTTAGAACAGACACGTCTTGCACAATTGCCCTGTTATTTGATAGAACGTAGTCTATTTCGTTTTTGGTCCCATTTGGGCCTTTCCATGTCCACTTCCTCTGGGGCGGTTTCTTGAAAAATGTATTTGAAATGAACAGTCTGTTGGCTTCTGAGAATTCCACTAATTTCTCTCCTCTCTTGTTTCTTTTGCCAAATCCAAAGTTTCCCACTTTCGTGTCACTGCTCAGGTTGGTTCCTACTTTCACATTGAAGTCTCCCATTACAATTTTGTAATGCGATTTGCTACTATCCAAAATCTTCTGAATCTCCTCGTATAGGTCTTCGACTTCCTCCTCCGGGTGCGAGGTTGTTGGAGCGTACACTTGTATAATTTCCATACTGTATCTCTTGTTAATTTTTATTACTACCCGTGCGATTCTATCTGAAATTCCTTCAATTTCTGTGATCCGTGACTTTAGGTCTTTATTAATTATAAAGCCAACGACTGTCGCTTTTCCAGTTTCTGTTCCTTTGTAGTAGAACGTGTGCCCTGACGGTAGTTCCAACTGTTCTTCATTCTTCCTCCACACTTCTGATAGTCCTATGATGTCCCACTTAATCCTCTTAAGTTCATTCTGCAGTTCTTCTAATTTGTCCTCTCCTGCAAGTGACTTACAGTTGAGGGTCGCAACGTATAGGTCCGTTCGAGTTGCCGTGTCGGTGTCCTGGCAGTCTACAGTCCAAACCCGGGCATTTTGACCCTCTGACTTCCTGCAGGAGTGACCGCTGCCGTTGCCAGCTGCATTCCGTCCTCCGGGTAATGAGGTCCTCCGAGGCTGTTTCCTTGCTTGTACCATCATATGTAAAGAAAGGAGGGGTGCTGACATTTGACTCACCACGCTGTCAGCTAATGCGGGTTGGTGAGCAGCCCATCCATGTTCGTTCGCCAAGCAGTTGCTTGGGTACTAACAGGCCCCACGACGTGGACGTATGGATTGGACATTAGGCGTCTACCCCGGTCGGTTCCCTTAAGTCTCAGCAAGAGTAATTAAGGGGTCTCCTCCCAGTTAGTGGCAGAAGCCTTTTGGGGCGACAGTCCCGGTTTCCCGGTCCTGTCCCGGTTTATATATATATATATATATATATATATATATATTAAATATGCAACTATCAGCACTAAAATGGCACTTAGCTCTGTTTGATGTAACAATGTTGATATGTATTCGCAATAGCAATATAGCAAACAGATAATAGCTGATTCTCAGGTGATACGTCTACCCAAACGACAGTCAAATATAATTATTAAGCTCTTGAATCATCTATGATAATCACTTTTAAGTTTCTGCTTTGTGTCTTCACCATTACGCGCACCATCAGATATCATCACCCTCTTTGAAGCAAGGGAAGGGAACCAACTTCCATCGCGAGTGCGACAATATCGCCAGAACGAGCGCAAACTTCTCTTGCAAGAACGAGGGTAAGGGTGAGTGAGAGTTAGGGCCAACTTCGCTTGCAACGCGAGATCAATTTTACTTATTACTCTTCTAAGGACTACGGTGATTGACAACAATTTCTTTCGCGATTCCAAGGGTGAGTGCGAGTGACAGATACTATTGTGAGGGAAAGCTTCCATTGGAAGGGCAGGTCAGACTGTCAGAAGGTCCATCCGAATCCACCATTTAGCACCCTTGATTATGCCGTTATACCGTTTGATGCGCCGTTATTGTTATCCGAATTGAGCGTCGTAGGGCGTAATGAAGGGTGTGTATCGACGGCACATCTTGTTTAAACTTGGATGTAACGTATCCACCGTTTGTGCGGCTAGAAGCCATATTTGAAAAAGGAGAAAGTAATGTGTTGATTTGAAGATATTAAATATGTGTGTGTTTTAGTTGTTTTTTATACGTTAATCAACTTTTCGTAATAGTTCGATAAATTTCCGCTAATAAATGCAATCTTGTGGAAACCAGTTGTTATGACTTACGGTAATTTGTGACCCCCACTATACATAACTGATTTCTGATCAGTTTCATTAGAAATAATGAACAAATTTTACTTTGGGGGCCCTAAATGTGTAAAATTTACAGGAGAAATGTAATGTTTGCAAAGCGTGTGGAAGAGTTGAAACGCAAAATAATAGTTTCAAATTATGAAATGAGATTGAAAGAGCGGAAAGTACGTTGGAGTGTTAAAGGCAATGTGCATAGCGTGTAATAAAAATATCTCATATTACATTTCTCTAACCCGTACTTGCTCTTTCGACACTGTAGTCCGTGATTTTGAAGCATAAATACGCGCCATACAAAGCATTCATATAGTTCCGCATCTGTGGATAAACGAGTGCGTATTTAACGATTTTCATAATACGTTATAAATTTCTGGTTGTCATTAGGTTTTATAAAAGTGTCAGTTTAAATTATTTGGAAGGGAATGACGTAGAGACCGTACATATGTCTTAATAGCTGGCGGAACCTGGGGTCCCAAAAGTAAAGTTTATCCTAAATAATAGGGATACATTTATCCCTTACGCAAGCAACTTAACCTTTGTTAATTACCCATGTCTAACTTCGTACACATGAATTAAAAGAGTGTAATGTTATGTATAGTGCGGACCAGGTAATGTAACATATCACGGAGCTGCTGTATTGTAAACACTTCAGGGCCCTTGTACTCTTATAACTTTTTCGTATTTGATGCAATCTAACCTAACCTTGCTTTAACGTAGCGTGTTGAGTCTTAAGCCAGAATATGAAATACATGAGATTGCATGAAAAAGTTAAGAATATTAGGGTCGTGCAGTGATTGTAGTCGAGTACACCCCCAAACAAATTGCTTTTGTTATCTGAAGGTTGCATCACGTTCTTGGCGTTGTCGTACCTAATGAGAAACGGTATTATTGGATTTTGTACACGGTAGGAAAATCACGTCGATAAATTTACGAATTAATGTAAACCTCATGCCAACAATAGCATGTAGACACATAAGAAAAGGAAAGTACTTGGTTTAGGAGTAAATGGATGATCCGCTCGTGTAGAGCTTGTCAGCTTCTCTTCAAGTTACATTAAATTTGATAACGTTGAAAATAAAAAAAAAAAAAAAAAAATCTGACCGAATACTCTCGGAGTATTAATTCCACTCATGCTTTATTCTCACGGGAACAAATCCACTTGAGGGTAAGCACGCTACAATAAAACTTTTCCTAACCTAGTGTAATCAAGATTAATGAAAACTAGATTAAATTAACATGTTACCCTAATGTGAGAAATTTAAACAACAAGAAAAGAAACTAAGTCAAAAAGTTCCGGAGTTTCGATAAATGGTCCACCATCGTATCAATAAAGTTTACATGTACAAGGTCGCAGATGGGATTAAAAAAAACTTTATTTACTGTTTCGAAAGTAAATTTACGTAACCTGAGTACAAGATTGTATCGGACCAGCCGGCTACCATAGTTCTTACAGAAAAAAAAGTCCAGAGACAAGCTTAGTAGAATTTGTAATAGTAGTCTCACGAGATATTTTAGCGCTATGCTTAGGGATTATCTATACAGCAGCAAGGAAACCCCTAGAGATGTGTCCATGACTTGCTACCTGATTAATTAAATTTTTTAGAGTTTCCAGATATCTGAGTGATAGGTGAGGGAGTCGACCACAGGTGACCTAGTTTCAAAGTATCATCCCCGTATTTACCTGGTACGACAACAAAAGACGGAAAAACTTCAGGCAGGCCATATATACCCCGGACCTACCGAATGCAGATATCTGTTTGAATTGCTGCCCTAGAATATCTACTTTCGCGTCTTCACTTGTCTTCTATGTGCAGGTTTGCATAACGAATTCTCTTTTTTTATTATTATTTTACATTAAGATTTCCAAACCGCAACAACAGAAGTTCCTTGATTTGATATGTAACATAGGGTGCTGCCCTTTCTCATACCCCGATAGAGGGGGCACCCCCTCCAAAATTTTGAGTATAACTAAAATTTTTACTGCTAAAATTGATCCTCAAAAATTCTACTTACAATGCCCTTCCTCCCCCCCCCCCATTTGCCTTTGTATGTCCATTAGCCAAATGAATATTCCCAAACCAAAAGTGGCTATCTAATCAAATTAATTTTGTTTCAGTTCTGGTTGTCAGTCCTCGATCCCAAACAGCACAGAGACGTCATTTTCACGTAATATGAATGTCAGAAAGTGGCGAAAATGACGTGAAACTTAATATGAAGGTAAGAAAGTGGCGAAAATGACATGAAATCATGACATGACATGAAATCCCTGTGCTGCTTGCGAGATAATTATTATTTTAGAAACATAGGACATAGAAGAATAAAGGTTGTTTTGACTAATTTTCTCAGTAATAAACATTTCTGGAATCTCCATGATCTGAAGAGACATATAAACAATTAATCATGGTATCGTCATCAATAATCCTTTTGTAGATGTGCAAATAAAATTCTCTTTTACTCCGAATAACTTCACTCATATGTCTTGTACTTTATCGTAGAAAGTTTAACACGTTTTTGTTCGCCTGTCTCCGCGTAAATTAACTAAAAGGAAAGGGTACACGCGTGACTGAACATATTTAAGGTTAAAACTTCCGTTCTATAAGACAGAAACAGTGCCGCATCCCAAAGTCATAAAGCACTAATTAACGCATATGTTCTCCTTTGTATTGTGAGGGCGGTACACTAAAAAAAAGGTGAAATATGCATTTTTCATTGCAAGATTCCCACGGCATATAAGGCTTAACAAACCATCATTAAAGTACCAACAAGAAAACGTGTCGTAAATCCAAGGGTTTTTTGACGTTTGTACTGCAATTATCATATAGAAAGTTACTCGTATAGATGCAAATCATGTTAAATATTATCTTTTCCCAAGAAGCTTCTATTTCCCATGTGTAGCATATAGTCATTTTTCATGAGATTTTTTTTTTGTCCGTGGGATTACATTATTTTTCTTTATTTATTACAGGACTTAACTAAAGAATATCCAGTGAAAAACTTTGTATATAATTGTGGATTTGACCCTGTTTAAGTTTCTTTTTATACTGGTGGAGGTTTCTCAATGTCGCTGAGAGCAAGAGGCCATGACGCCCTTGGCTAGGTTCTCAACTGATGACTTGAAAGAAAGTCGCAAAGTTTTTGGCCTCAGACACCAAAGCTGTTGGCTTCCAAGGACAATTTCAAGTAAAAAACATTTTTATAATTCCCACAAGTGCTGTATAAACATAAAGTTTTCCATTGCTTTTTTTTCAGTTCATATGGAAAATAATAATTATATTGAACCTCTGAGCTTTAGTTCAGGGTCAATTGTATGTTTGAATTCATTTGTACCATATTTTGTAGAAAGTGGGGTTATTAGCAGCTGCACCTTTGTAGCTTTAAAGGATGTTTAATTTCAGCCTTGTTCATTACAACTACAAGGTATTTATTGCATTCCTAAATAATTCTAGCCTTACTTCATCATAATCTATGACACGTGTAAAGTTAAGAAATTTCAGTAACTTAATAATTGTATATTAAATTATATTACAAAAAAATCAGCTTCAAGTTGTCATTATAAATACAAACACTTTTAACAAAATAATAATAATAATTAGTCACCTTCAAAAAATGAAGTAAAATGTAAGTAATGACAAGTATAAAAATATTAGAAAATTTATTTATCTTACAAAATAGTAAGGTAGTCTATTTGCCTGACTGAAGTTTGTTATAGTGTCTTAGATAGCATGTCAGCTTGTAACAAGGCTGTCAGGCACTTGCTTTGAGCTTGTCAAGCTTGATATTGCGTTGAACTTGATAAACAAGCATGAAATCAACTTGTTGGAGCCATATAAGTGGTTTGTTTGAACTGCTGGTCGTTGTAACTAACCTAATTCAAGATTGCTGAAACAGCTAGATATGCAAGGAAGCTTGTTAAACTTGAAATTGACATTAATTTGATTTCGTTGCACTTTCGCTGTCGTCTCACTGCACTTAACTCCCATCACATGCCATGACTGTTTCACCCGAAGCTAATCTATGCCAGTTTCCACCCTTTTACTACAGACATCTCATACTAGCTGATGAATTAAGTATAAATAGCGTTTGGAAAGCGAAGTAGGGCGAGTGATTCCGTGGTCTGGCGGCTACAGCATCAGATCGGTGTGCCAGTCGTCCTCGGTTCGATGCTCCATAGGGCAACGTTTTTAATCTTTAAGAAGTAGGCTCTATATTACTTTTTCTTTCTTGTCCTGTGAAAGTTATCTTCATCTTGATTCTAGACTGCTTAATTCAACCTTGTTTTGATAAGCTTGCATTAAGTTGACTCAATTGCCACAGTAAGCTGGATTAACTTCTGAGTCAGGTTAAAATTGCTATTTAGGATATTAATTTAGCCCCGAATTCAAACATATTGTAAAACATTTTCATTTTTGTTTATATTTTAGTGGATTTTTAAATGCAGGTTAATATCTTTTTAAAATGCATTTTTTAAGTGTATATAACAAATCAACTACTAAATGACGATTCGTTTGTGAAATCATCCTTGCAGGGTTAGCTGTCATCATTAAGTAACATTTGAATTGTCTATTTTTCAAGGACTCCAATCAACACTTGGAAGTGTAAAAAAAGTGAGTTTCATTCTCAATTTTTTTCGTATGAATCTTAAATATATTACAAAGGCTTTTCAATTTCGGGATGTAAAGCCACAATTGGGATGGGGGAAGTAAAGTTTTGTATGTTTTCTATCGTTTTTTTTAACTATAAAATTTTGCAGTTTAAGATATATACTCAAAAACTTGGGAGGGCGTCACCCCTTTATTGTGGGTCTGACAGAATCCCTGAACACTGCAATAGGACCACCACGTAAACGTTCTCTTGAACACACAAATAATTCAACAAAATCGTTGACCCCATTCAAAATTTATGTCCGACAAACATACACGCAATCTGAATTGGAAAACACTTCCATGAAGTGTTTTCATGAAACATTTTCATGAAGTCTTATGTTAGGTCAAGCCTATGTGACGAATTTCGTATACGGGAAAACAATCTCATTAACTTACCCTCGTATTGGAGAAGAAATGGCTGGGGGAACGGCGATGAACATGGTATTTTAACGTCTCACAGAAACTTCGATAGATGATAATGTCTTATCTATGGCACCGTAAATGCCCTGTGCCTTACAAAAATATTATGACCGAGGAATTTGTTGTAAATTCTGGGATGCCGCAGGGATCGAATCTGGGACCTCTTTGGTTTTGTTTATTTGCAAATGATTTGTCTACAGTAATAGCGTACTCTCACAAACTACTGTTTGTAGATCATTTAAAATCTATTATAGTTTATAGCATTTCTCTTGAATTACAGACAGACTATCTCCTTACGAAACAACATCAATGCAGTCTCCAGTTGCTACAAAACAGACATTTTGTTTTTTAAAAAACATAAAAGAATGTAGTGTAATGTCTAATACAAGGAAAACAAGCTATTTGAACTGTGTAGCATTGGTTTGGTCCGAGTAGATTGTATTACCGATCTTAGTGTGACTCTAAAATTCAAACTTTAATTCGATATACACATCAAATGTATTGTTAGTGAAACACTGAGAAATCTCGAGTTTATAAAGAGACTAGGAAACGATTGCTCAAATAGTGATGTTCTAAAAACTTTTTTGTACAGCGTATGTTCAGTCAAAGCTAGAATACGCTGCAATCCAGATACACAGAAAAAACTCTCGACAAATTGAAATAATGCAATCTAAATTTATTCCCTTTTTTTGACATAAGTTAGATATACCCTAAGCTTGCTTATTATTCTGGTCTAACAACTAAGTATGCGCTACAAATTTTGGAAAAAAAAGCTAATTTTACTTTTATCTTTTTCTACACAAACTGTTACATTTTAAAACTCATTCGGAAAGCTTACTATTAGAATAGGGTTGCATGTTACGCACAGAGTAACTCGACCGTGTAATACAATCTTTCACCTCTTGGCCTCAAGTATATCGCCTATTAGGATCATATGCTCATTATATAATTGTATTCTCAAAGTAAGTCCTGAGATATATATAACACAAAAATAATTATTTTCATTCTTATATACAATAATGAATAGTTTATGCAGAATGTGCCACTACGTCGTTTGAAATGTGTGTATACGTAGAATACATGTATAAGAAGTAATTAGGTGTGTCTCCTGTGGGTGAGTGGTAACGCTCGCTGCCTTGTAATGAAGAGATCCCGGGTTCCATTCCCGGTGGGAGCACAAGTTGTTCGGAACCCACGTTAAACTGTAGGTCCCGTCCTTAGAAACTCACCAACTCGTTTAGGACGTTAATAACAATTCAATCAATGAAGTAATAAGGTAATTCGCCCGTTGTGTTCAATAAATAAATAATTCAAGATACAGTTCCAACACTGACTTGAAGTAATATGGAGATTAGAGCAAATCCTGTTATGAATGCAAATTCTGAAAGTAGAACCCAGGACCTTACACATAAACTAGAAATGGCCACTTCCGGAAAATAGTTTTCCGGTTTCCGAAAAAAAAAAACAATTTCCGTTTTCCGCGGGAAATGTCCCGTTTTCTGTTCTGAAATTTCCGGTTTCCGGAAAATAATTCCCTTCCCCGCTTTTTTCAGAAAATGTGGTCATCCCTAACGTAAACACACTTGCATTGGGTACCATCTTTGGCAGATCGTTTTTATTTGGTTAAAGCTTCTCCTTACCATGCTAGATTAACATTAAAATGATCGAGGTCAACACAGATTTGAACCCAGGAATTCAACACAAAAGCCAAGGAAACAGTCTACTGGCTACACGAGGGTCAAATTACCCTCCTAGGGAAGAAAGTTTCTGTTAACAGTCATTAAATATTTCAAATAATTTAAAACTGTTCCTATGACTCGCAAACCAGAGTTATGAAGATATCATCTCCTATTTGTGAGATATGGGGGACCAAGGGCAGGACGGAGAGGGCATAGCAACTATGAGATGTATCTCTTGCTCTCGATCAATCACATGAAGTGATTGCTGGAAATGTACCTTTAGTTAGAGCCACGGACTCTTCTCACACAGTCAGAGTAATGTATCATATACAAGGAAACTTTTCACCTGGGGGATCAATTGACTCAAGAAATACATTACATGCACAAAGGAAAATGTGAGGGTTCATTAGCTTCCAAATAAGTAGTTAATTCTTTAATACGGTAAATACTTGAGCAAAGTAGATGTGCATTGCACGAGCACTTCAAATTACGTAACTTACATGAATCTGTTTACTTAGTAAATTCCCTTGTATGTTGAGAGAGTACTACCAACTTTATAACACGTAAGATATGAAATTATTATGGCTGAAACACATGACTGCAAATAGTTCTAATATATATACATTCAAATTCTTGCGCATTGTACTGTTTGTTATTCATTGCATGTGGAGAAATCAATTCTTAGGCACGAAACACCAAGCCTTCATAGAACAAGAACCATTCTTTTAGATCTTCTAAATAATTCACCTACACTTCAAGAACTAAATATACTGAAAGCATATACGACAGATCCTAATAACACGTAAATAACAAAAGTAGATTACATTGGTTTCGTTAAGTTGGAAAATTCATCTGAAGAGACAGCGCACGCCAAAATGTTCCCAAAGGAAAAACGCAACTGTAGAATAAGAAAGTTGTGATCCATCTGGAAATAGCCGAGTTGTAGTTCACACGAAGATCAGCGTCTGTGGATTGGTTTCCAAGTATCTGCGGAGGAGGAAGATGAATAGTAACTCTGCGAAATGTTCTTGTATGCAATCGATTAGTTACGTCATGTAAAGTAGGGCAACGCCGTGAAATGACACTAATATATTGCTTGTTTGCCATGCTTTGAATTTCAAATATTCACCAACAACCATATTCTATATCAATTTTAACAACATGACATCAGTGATCTGAATGCATGTATCGAAAAGTAGCGCACGTTCAATTCTAGGCAGAAGACGATTGAAAAATGTAAAAAGGTCGACATATTCTTTTCTTTTTAATAGAAAGTACAATGTATGTTCTAACGACATGTACTGAGCTGATGGCGTGGAGTAAAAGCTACCTGAACGAAGTGTATAAATAATCAGAAAACAGTTAAGTATTATGCAAATGAATGAGAAAATGAATATGTGTAACAGGAATAAAGGCGAAAACTAAAAATCATGTGTGAATAAGGGTATAAAAGCAACTCGTCTGACAAGAACAAATGTGATAGAATAAAATATAACCCGAATAGGGGCCAAAAGAAACATGGGCGACAGAAATAAGAGCAAAAAAGTTATAAAAGTCACACGAAAGAACTTGAAAATTGCAAAAGAAAACGAACAAGGCGAGGCATGACATGAATAAATGTAACACAAGGAACAAATTTATCTTTATTAGGTGCAGCATTTAAAAAAAACACAGTAAGTTTCTCTAATCTGATTCGCTCATTCGTCACCAACGATTACTCGCAACTTGCGATTCAGCTTTGGTATGCACAAGAAATGAAGAAGGTAATGATTTCATATATCGCATCATTAGAAAACACCATTTGATGTAAAAATTGTCACATTCAATATGTAGTGTGAAAGAAATCTTTAACTTCAGCAGTGTAAAATAGTCATTATTAGCTCCGAAATGATGTTGGTCAAATCAACACAGAATAGTGTATTGACGTGTACTAACGAAGAGCGTTCCTATAGTGGTTTTGGCATGTCAAATGAAAAATAAAACCCCTTTAGGTGATGAGTTCCACTCAATTACAAACCCTCCTGACTTTTGCTTGCCCAAAAATGTTCAAGAAAATGTTTGCAAAAATATTTCTGTTGATTTGATGCTAATATTATCATCATCATTCGAGTTTTACCGAAAGCACAAAGTCCATTAAGGCAAGTTAATCCCTCTCTAGTCCTCCATATGTTGTCTTTTCCTCTCTGTCTTAGTCTATAACATGTCTTCCTTAGTATTCCCAAGAAATTAAGATTGGTCTGCTTCCTCTACCTTCCTTTCCTTCAAACACAACTTTGATATATTTGTGAATTAGTTTAAATCGTTGCACGAAACATTTAATATTATCAACGTGTCCTTTAAAACGAAAAGAACAGTTGACTTTCATTTTTTATGATTAGATAAAATGTCGTAAAATCTAAGGTGGTTGGCAAGATGGCGGCTTAATAGATGGAAGCTGCTGAAATTCCTAGCGTTTAATTTGCATAACTTCATAGTGTTTTCGGACTTCACCTCTAGAAAAATTAACAAGATATGTGATATAGTGATTAAATATTTCATACAATAGTGCTTCAAGTTGAAATTCAAAATTGATAGTGAGATATACCGTACACAAAAAAGTGACTGTGACTAGAGTTTAAGAGTGAACTGACGCCTATGGCGGACTGTAACCATAGCAACTTGTAAATAACTGACATTAAAACATCAATTATTAAGACTGATAGACTGTTAAACTGTATTATATTACAAATATTATTAAAAACAGCCATTTTTTTTAAACTTATGTGCAATGGATGGGCTTAATTAATGCCATTTCTGCACTAGATACTAGATCAGACCAGACCAGATCGTAAAATTTATGACACTGAAATTCGAAAGCTTCGACTTAAGATGAGAATAAGTTTGTGAATGTTTGCGTTAGTATATTTTCTGTAATGATAAGTAAGCTAAATAAACGTAGCAGTCTTTGAAGAATACTTTAAGTGATCATCTGATTATGAACAGAATATTTGATGGAATTGTTAACTATATGTTTGATGAAACTCGAAAGTCAATGTTGATCTTGACAACGTCTCGTATTTTTGAGTTCTTACATATAAAAATATTGAAATATCTTACAATTTGAGAATTATGGCGTTTCTTTAGTATGCAACCTATTTTATTATGCAAGATCAAAGATTGTTTGCTTTTGAAATAAACCAATGATTATGCGAAGTCGATCATTCCATTCTTTAACTGTACACTTTAAATATCATTTAAGTGTATGGTTTTATTTTACTATAACAACTCAACTAACCAATCTCAACCTAACTTAATCTTAACTTTACAAACTTCGATTAGTAAATATTAGTTTACTATCCCTATACAACTACTGCTCTAACCAGCTTCTTCATTGTCTCCAGTATTATTCATCTCTTAACTATTCTCTTCATCACTTCCTTGTTACTCATCTTTAAGAGTCCAGCTGAGTTTTTTCAATGTCCTTCTTGTCCATAAACTTCCTTAAAATGACTTCTTCGTGCTTTATCCGGATTAAGTTTTATAAACAAGAAAGGAACATGCAGTCACTTCCGAATGTGAACAAATACTAGTAGAAATAATGGCATTATTTTTAGCCGTTGAACAACCTTTCGAAAACAGCACATATTCGCAGCCATATTCATTCCACTACTGGATCAGGCTTCTCCCAGAGGGAGGGGTTGGTCTACTGCTCCCACCTTGACCAGACGTGTTGGGAGAGGAGAGTTCCATTCAACTGTGATCGTCACTGTCTTTTATTCACAGCAGCTCCCTAATTGTCCTTATGATGCTGGGTAAACACCGAAATTTTGAGCCCCCACCGGGAATCGAACCTGGGACTACTCGCACTGAAGTCCAGCATGCTACCGACTAGGCTACGCAGGAGGCTCCACACTTATATATATATATATAT
>JAGDQP010042474.1:0-16536 GCA_022664845.1 Lepisma saccharinum | reverse complement strand
TTTGTGACGGAATTGTTTACAATGTCTATATCCTTGAAAGTCCTTATGGAAGGTTATATTTTTCCAAGTTCTATTTCAATTTTATTCTTGATTTTTTTCCACTTTGTTTTGTTGTAATTAGGAAAATGAGATATTGTGGTGGTTTTGTTAATCAGGAGATGAAATTGTAAATAGATCTCGCTGTGATCTGAGGGTAGACTCTTTCTTACTTCTTTTTGCTGAGTTTGTTAGCAGTTTCAGGAGAAAGTAGGATTCCATGATTGGCTTTTTCTGAGTTGTTAACGAATCTGGTTGGTCCCACGTTGATGTTTAGCAAAGGTGACTGTAGTAGGTAATGGAATAGCTTTTTGCTGTTGTAATTTGTTATGTGATCACCCATTAGATGGTGTTGGCTGTTTAAGTCTGCTTCTAAAATGAGATTTTTGTATTGTGATAAATGAACGAGAAATGGTAAACTGTTATTAATAATTGTACTTGGACTTGAGTACGATGTTCCGATATGTAGTGGTTCCTTTGTCTGTTGAATTGAGATTGCCAATGGAGTAGAGGCCAACGCTTGCCAACGGTCCCTGAGAAATTCTGGTATTTTCATTAAATTTCCAGATTTTTTAAATTTAAAAGTATCGCTACTCCTCCAGTTATTTTTCGTTCATCTTCGCGAAATATGGTGTAATCTGTCGCTGTCAATTTGATCTCTTTGGTAAGTTTCTTTTCGTTAACTATAATTATATCAATTTTGTGATCTGTAGCTAATTGAATAGTTTCTTGAATCTTTTCCGTTATTCCATTGTTGTTAATGAACATAATATTTATGTTATTTTGAGTGAATATGTTGGTGGAATTTAAACGTTTATTGGTCATTATCATTTGTCTTTTTGTTAGTTGCTGTATCCTTCAATTTGTTTTGATCATTTTAACGTAGCTTTCGTCACCTAAATGAATATGTCCATCGACTGATTGCATAATGCTGAAACGTTTATGGAGGAATTCTTCGGATGGACCCTTGGTGATTGTATTAAGTTTGGAGATTGGTTCTGAGGATTTTTAAAGATTAATATTGCAATGTAGACAATGGATTGATATGTAGGCAATGCAGTTCTGTCTTTATACCCAGGCAAAAACAAACAAACAAACAAAAACTGCCTCAGATTATGGTGCGGTACTTTGCTCTTCGTTACTCAGCTCTCTTTCGTGGATAAGAAAGAATCTTATGTGCATAAAACGCACGCCACACACGTGCACTGAACTCAACTGGTAGGAGAGCAGAGTAACAAAGTGTTGATTTGGAGTCCCGAAAATGTGAAATCAAAACATTAGTATATCTTTGGTAGAAGAATTCTAACGGCAAGAAGTTCGACCGAGTAATGAAAATCAAGAACTTACGCATAAAATGTACACAATATTGAAAAGACATGTTACATGTTACCCTATGATTTTCGAAGACGAATGCATGTAGTTTGGTAATTGTATAGTTTTCAAATGTTATAGAACTGATGGTGTGCCCGTGTTAAAAACACCAAGGAGATATTAGAACAGAAGTACTAACTAGCACCTATCAGGCGTCTCCACTTAAAATGGCACACCAGAGCATTGAAATATGCGTCTGGGTCAATACCATGTAGAACTTTTCCGCTCTTTACGAGAAGAAGAAAAGGGTATTCGTGCTACAGCCCAGAAATATGAGCTAACGAAAGACGTGGTGCGCTGTGTATTAACAAAAACATACTACCTCGACAGAAAGGTTACGTAGTTGCATTACTGGAATATTAAAAATGTTTTCACGGAAGGTACAAGACTTGTCGGGATGTCAAAACTCCCCATTCATTTGTGCACTCGTTTAAACATCAGTGCAAAATATCTCGTCACGAAAAGTAACAAAATTCGTATCAAGGAGTGCAATCGTTGAAGTCAAGACCCTTTCCAACAGAACTCAAGAATATGTCGATGAAGTAAACCAATGGGTCATTGTAAATGGGATTGTAAAGCTTATGGTGTTCAATGTATTCATTATACACCAGATATAAGTACCTAATTACTGGAATCGAATGTCAGCAATGATGGGCGAAAAACCAACAGAATGTGTGGTAGTCACTTGCATCTACTACGCATTTCTACGCTATCTAGATCTTGTTGTCATTGAATAGGACACTTGCGGAGAAGTATAATATGTCTCCAAGAACATACAAGACAATTTACAAAAGCTCTTCGCGAACATTCACACAACATAGAAAGTTCTTTTTCTAGATTGTTCCAAAAATTTGATTTACAATTTTATCATGCCAAAAATTCAATATTCTATTACATGTTGTCTTTAGATGAGAAGAAGCGTATTATCTGTTTAAAATTTCTGCCAAAATCCACTTTATTCTAACATTTCAAAGCAGTTTATTCACATTCAAAATAGATATAGCATTCAGTTCATTGTCTTGAAGTTGGTGTTCAGTGAAATCATGGGTGTTTCAACTGAGTGTTGGAGGCTCCGTGTTGTGATGTTCAGTGCTAGAGTCAAGTGCTACAAACTACCAAGTACCAAAATGACGTCTTGTGAATTCGGCATTAGAATTTCCTTCTTTGGAGCTGCTATTAAGGCAGCATGTTATCAGGAAAAATCAGGACCTAACTGACAAAGTTAAAAATCAATCAAGAAAAAATAAGAGTTTCGTAATATACCTGAAAAAAGTGAAACATGGGAGGACTCTGAAACTGCGTTAAGAAAGTTTGTGAAGATAAACTACAAATTGAACTAGGAACATTGGACATAAAAGCCACATCGTTTAGTAAGAGACAAAGATAGACTGTTGATTGTGAAATTCTCTTTCTACAAATGGAAGGTTGAGATTCTAGAAAATACATTCAAAGCAAAAGGTCCACTTGAAGTGGCCTTTTGAAAAGGGGTCATCTCATATTTTTTCAAAATGCACTTTTCGATGGATTCGAATTTCTTGTTTATCCACGCAACTATTGATCGTGAAAATTATACATCTCATTCACTAAAACAGTGCTAGGCAGTGTCAGATTCAGGCGTTCATTTTGAAACAGAGTCGTCTCCCAGAGATAGCCCCGTTTTCAAAATGAACACCATCGAGCCTACCTACTTGACCACTTTTGCCAGGCTTCACACTCTCCCGCCAAGCTTCCATTGTTTGGCTGTTACAATACACTTATCAGTAAAGAATGAACAGTCAGCCGTATATCGGTAGTACGTGATTGTGTCTCATAGACTGTCTGGAAATGATTGTGCAAAAGAAGATATGGAAGAGTAAAAGTTTGTCAAGTGTTTCCAGTTCTCCGATTAAAATAAGAAAGAAAGCTATGAGAAATACACATCTACATAAG
This sequence comes from Lepisma saccharinum, assembly GCA_022664845.1. Lineage (NCBI taxonomy): Eukaryota > Metazoa > Arthropoda > Insecta > Zygentoma > Lepismatidae > Lepisma > Lepisma saccharinum. Next base: position 13,200 of record JAGDQP010042474.1, on the reverse strand, counting down.
TATATCACATTAAGTGAATCTAAAGTACAAGGAAAGGGACATATACTGTGCGAGTAAACGAATAAAGCCTCGAAGAACAGGATAATGGATTGAAAAACTGAATAATTTGGTCGTCTAACATGAACAGGAAATATTTGAGCAAGTATTGATCAACGTCCATCCGCCACATATCTGTAATAAACGTATGTCCAAATCAAATCTTTACACTAGAAGTCAGTCCAATATCTTCAACCACAGATTTAAGACCAATATCTTCGAACATCACGTCGAACAGACAGACAAACGTATGTCGGGGCGCATTTCAATAACTGTTTAGAATAACCAAGAAAAGAGTTTAGCCACTCTGCTACATGGAGAGTATTGATCAAACTCCTCAACTTATGAGAGGAAAACCAGAGCTCTGGTTCCAGAGTCATTCATGCTGACAATTTCTACAAAATCCTGCAGTTTGTTCACAGTATTCCATAAAACAAATCCATTATTTAAACACCTCACATAAATATATTTCTGCTGATTGCAATGTAAAGATCACGTACCAAATATTCTTACAAAACACCTAAAATGTAAAACCAATGTGAAATATATTTTTTTCTTCAATATTTTCACGAAAATTTCAGTTTATCCTTCGATCGTCCGCAAACAATGTTTGTTCGAAATGTGAAGAACTTGGAACGATTTTTTAAAAAGAAAAACTCATCTTAAAGAAACAGCTAAGTGAACCTGAGTTGCTGAACAGATAGTTCATAGGCGAAGAGCTAGTAAATTTTTAAAATAAGGACATTCCATAGGATCATGAAGCAAAGAAAATGACAGGGTAGCCGTCTTGTGTTTTTGCTACATGGAAAACTTTCCTCTTGACGGTTGCCAATACAGGATATACTTTATTATCGGCAGATCTGGGTTAACTAGTTCTGCCTTCATAACTTTAAAAACGAAAAAAAACAAAACATTCTAGTCCTACCAGGAAGAGGAAAGTCATAAATATGAATTTTGCTATTTCTTAAATGATTATCTGAAGATAAATATTCCAAACAGTGTTGAAAAGCACGGTCTGTTCTGTGATGGTTGTTCAGAACCGAACCGAAATAACACTGTGTTACTATTTCTGCTAGCTCTTGTACTTACGGGCAAATTTGTGAAAATATCAATTTACTTCCGTCTGCGTGGTAATTCTTTCAATGCCTGTGACCGGGATGTCACAATAGTGAAAAGAAAAATCCCCCGTCAGGTTCGTACAGATACACTACACGAGAATGAAAATCTTCTTGAATCCTCATCAAACACAAACAAAGTCACGGACAAGCATGTCGCACATGTGGATACATTGGGTTGGTGCGAATGCAATGTGCGCCCCACGTGCGTCATGTCCAAAGGATAAAAAATTAAAACTGCATTACCTGGTTAATGAAAATAGTCACCATCTGCAGCCACATGGTGTTGCCATCGCTCAACCAACGATTTGATTCCGTGGCAAAAGAAGTCTGCATTGCGAAGAAATTCTCAACGGCATTCTGGACCTTCCGCTCATTAGAGAACGTCTTTTCTCTAAAAAGTGATAGAAATACCGGAATAGTGGTAGTTAGTGCGAGCGTTGTCGGGGGAATACGGCGGGTGAGGAAGGGTTTCATACTGCAACTCATAGAGAGCCTTTACCGTTCTTTGCGCGACGTGTGGGCGAGCATTTTGATGCAACATGAAGACACCATGCCTGTTGATCATTGCTGGATACTTGCAGATAAGTTTGCGGTGCATTCCCTGGAGTTCAGCACTGTTACGATATGATGTGATGGTTCCACTTCGTCTCAGTAAAACGTGATGAACCTCTCCCACCATTGATCACCATACCAGCAACAACACCCTCCGCGGGTGGAGAGGGGGTTTTGAACATCGTCCTGGACGTTGAGCGCGTTAGAACCATTGGCCTGATCATTTATGATTTTCATAGCAGATCCATATTTCACGAAGTGACAATCCGATGCAGGAAACCTTTCCGCTTATTCCTTAGACTGAGAGCACATCTGACTAAAGGAGATTCTTGTTGGCCGGTCCTGCCTTACCGATGACACAAAGCAGCAGACTAACAGTAATATGTTGTATGTCTAATTCGTCTCCAATGACACGAACACTTTTCCAAGGATCTACTTCCACGGTGACAGCTCATCCGAACACGATGTTGGTCGGTGCCCATGGGGCGGGCTCATTTTACAATGTTGTGTCACCGGAAAGAAATTTGACAAACCAGCGGCTAATGGTGGGTTCATTTGTAATTACTGCCCCAAATGCACTGTTAATGTTTCTTATGGCTTGCTGTGCAGAATGTCCCAGTTTGAATTCATAAAGAAAAATCACTAGCAATCGTGTGTTCTCCATGGTACAATTTCCTACGACTCTGTTCAACAACACACTGCCTCCTGACTGACTGAGTGCCCCAGAGTGTTTGATAGACGTATACAGAGTTTGTGACCTTAGTCGATCCATGTGTTGTGTTGCTGAGGTGCGTTTTCCTCCAGGCGTCAAAGCCATCACTTCATTTGCAGGTGGCCAGTTTTCTCCAAAAACAAAGTTCTCTTCATTCAAAGTTTCGGAAGAGAAGTTTCTTAAAAGCGCGAATGTTATTTTACAGCTAGTGAAGAATCAGATGTAGTGATTGTTAAGCCCTATATCGATGCTTTTGTGGAGGAATGTTTTCTGTTGATGAGAAACGAATAATGTCCCCGACATAACTCCTAACTGTTCTTCCCGAATCCAGAAAACACTCCTGTCTACCAAGAACAAATTTCTATTAATAGTAAAAAAATCGAGAGCATGAGGAAGCTCTACAAATAATTATATCCAACACAACTACAAATTTGTTTACATTAAAATAAATGAGTGGCACACAACGACAGGAAAAGCAACTGAAGAAGTGCACATTCGTTTCTCTAGTTTCTCCACGAAGACTCACTATTCGTATATTTTGTGTTCAGCACTAGTTTTCTTTAGCAATAAACGCAATTTCCTTAGCCAGGTTTAAAACTCTCTCACACATGAGCGTTAACAAGCAAATGCTTACAAGACCATTTATTGGATAAAAAGTTTTGTTTTTTTGAATAGCTGCATCAAATAATACAAAGTAGTTTTCTGATAGAAGTTTCAGATCGAAATAAGTACTTCCTCGATCATATTATTTTGCATGATTCATTACAGCTCTTCATTAAGGTCTTAAAAAGAACAAAACTTTTTATCCGATAAATGGTCTTGTGAGCTTTTGCTTGTTACCTTCTCACATGTAGATTTGATTAGGATTTGAAATTTATTTAAAGCCTTTAGGCAATTTTGGGTCAGGCTATATGCATGATGATGATTATATTCTTTCTTAACATGTAGCGCTTTAAATACATTTTTCTGCTTCTCCTGTAAAATTTGGAAAACAAATTTTCTTCTCGAAATGACCAATTTAATTATATCAGAGGATTTTTTCTGCACGTTCGTGAAGTAAGGAAAGAACTTAGTGTATTTATGAATGATTCCAGATCGTGTGGTAAACGTGCAATACTTTGGTTTAATAAACTCTCATTACAAACTCGTTTAATAAACCATTTACGCTCGATCAGTTAAAAGGTGCGAATATGGTATTTTTTTCTGTGTGTTATGTTGGAATACAAATCATATGAAGTAAGTCGGAAACTTCGAGTGCAAGGCAAGTGAACAGTCAAGTGAACCTGTCACTTGAAGATTACTATGGAAGAAGAACTATGCTGTGGTCAGAGGGAGTGATATTCCATGACTGAAAGGGCAATCTGATAAAGATAGGAAAATGTGAATGAAGACGGAAAGACTAATTGTGTGACGCTTGGAAACAATAACTGGGGGAAACATGTTAATGAAACTTCGCTTATAAGTGTTTATTTCCAGAATACAAACGGCCTCAATTCAGAAAAAAATACGTCCTTTAATGTGGTGTCATCAAACTTCGTTACATTTGATTGCATGCTGGGTTCCATGATAATGAATGTTTTGATAAACGGTATTCTGTGTTTAGATGTGATAGAAATTTAGCGAGTCGGGGGAAACAAGGGCAGGGAGTGTGCTTCTAACTGCGTTGAAGAAATTTTAGGTAACTATAATAGACATTTGCGAATTAAGTATAGACTGCATATTGGCTCAAATCGTTCATGCAAATATAACATTTTATTATATATAGTGTATTTTCTGCCCAACTCATATTGCAATCAATTTGATGAAGAAGTATATCAATATAATGAGTCAAAAAGTTAATCTGTTTGAACTATTTTTCTGTTGGCTGACTTCAGTCTTCCGGAAATAATAGGAACTGAATTCGAAATTTTAAACGCTACATCTAAATATTAAAGTTTAGGAAACTTCGTATATCAGTTAAAATCATTCAAGAACATTCACAATAGCTTCGAAAAACAAAAATAGATTTGTTCCCTGTTACATAGATAACGTAGTAGTCAACAAGGAAACCAGTCTCTTGGAGAAAGAGGACCAGCACTACCCCGTCCTTGCTATAAACTTAAAACTCTATCGTTGTTTGGCTTGAAAAATAAAATATAATATTTCAGGATATAACTTTAGCAAAGCGAACTTTTGAAAATTTTATTTTTATCTGTCAAAAGATAATTGAAATTTTCATAACAGTTATAATGGAACTGACGTAGCAGTTAACAAATTTTACATTATATTAGACATATTTGATGTATCTAGTCCATCAAAAATAACGTAGGCAGAATTTTCCTTGCTGGTTCACACGCGACATATTTAAAACCTAAAAACTAAAGCACGTCAACACAAAATACTTAAAACAGGGTTAGGAAATATAAATTATTATTATTATTTGCCTATAAAAGTTTTGTAATCAGATCAGAATCTGAAATAGATTCGAATCCTTGCCAATTACGTGATTTCATTATATCACGTCATTAGTACTAGTATATTAACATATAACGGAAAATAACTAAAAAATTATGATGAGGCTGGTAATTCGTTTGTGCATTTTTTCAATCAATTTACACCAAGCAAGCGATGCGAGGCAACAAGAAGATTAAAAAATGGTTTTCTTAATCTTATGATACTTTGGATAAAATTATAATTTCTTCAATAAAAACAGATGAAATTAGAGAAGCTATAAAAAAGTTGAAATCGAAAACTACAATAGGACCTGATGGTATTCCAGAGTGCATAGTGCAAGAATGTGGGTCGTTTACATGTGCAGCTTATATTATTTGTAATATTGCTATTCCTAAAATAATGCAAAATAACAAAGGTGTGTCATATTCCTAAGACCAATAATACAAGAGATATTAATAATTATGAACTTGGGGCTATATTACACAACTGTATTAAGATATTCGAATTTATTTTGTATAAACGTATTATAAATCATGTCAGACCATCAATCTCCGAGTATCAGCATGGTTTTGTAAAATGCAAATCGACAACAACAGACTTCAGTATTATTAATGACTTTATTGCTTATATACTGGATGGCGTGGGGTAATCTACACCGAATTTTCTAAAGCCTTTGATACTGCAAACCATAGATCATGAGTAGACAAACTTCATCATTATAATTTTTCGCCACATTCTTATTGTTTTCATCCTATCTAGAAAATCGTGAGCAGTTCGTTGTATGCAAAGAATGAAAATCAGTACATCACTTACTTAGTGTAGTCTGGAGTCCCTCAAGGTTCAAACCTGGATCCCTTACTTTTTCTATTATTTGTAAATAATTTTCCCGATTATCTGAGAAATTCTAACAAGTTGTTATTCGCAGATGACACTGAAATTTATCGTTCAATAATATTCGAGAATATCTTCGAGCATCATTAACATGATCTGGAGATTGTAGGTGAATGGCATAGACACAATTTTCTCGAAACAAACCTTACAAAATACAAATCAATGTCTATCACGAGATGCAAATCTCCAATACATTATTCGTATGTGGTTCACAATGTAATTTTACCATCTCCGGAAACAGTTAGAGGCCTAGGTGTTTTATATGATTCGAAATCATGATGACGCTCATATTGTTTATATAATAAATTAAACAAATAGAAACCTCGTGTTTGTGCTAAGAACTGGACGAGAATTCGGCAAATGTAAAACTCTTTTAAGACTTTATAACCCTACGTTCGTTCAAAACTTGAATAAACGACTTCTAATTGGAATCCCTACTCTAAATACAATTAATTTTAACTGGAAAAATTAAATAGATCTTTTCGATATATCTGATCTACAAGCAGGAAGGTTTATATTCACAAATATAAAATAGTTATACGTTAAATTGAAATTTTGACATGATGAGCTTGGAACAAAGGCGTACTTAACTTGAAATGACATTCCTTTATAAGTTGTATCATAATGACATAGATTGTAGTGAATTACTTAGTAATTTTCAGATACGCTCTCAACTCCAAAATACGCGATTGAATAATTTCAATTTCTTCTAGTGTGAGAAACTGCAAAAAATTATACTTAAAACGTCACCAACATGGAGAATGAGTGCAACCAAATATGGTTAGAGATATGGATAAACTGCAAGCAATATTAACCCATAACTGATATGGTATGGGTCAGATCGCTATTTCTTCGATTGTTAGTTTAGCATGTTTCACACCAGATGGCTGTAGTTATCTGTACACCAGATGGCTGTAGTAGCTGCCACCTTTCCCATACCCTTTCAAAGCCAGTTGTCGGCTAAGTCTCATAGTGACTGCTTGTTTATATATTTTACTTGACCCGCACCATACCTTAAACGTTATACAATTTCTTAAAGCTACAACTTTATTTTATAAACGTACGTGTTTTATTTCTACCTCGATCAAGTGTATTTTTGGTGATTGTTTTACTTATAGTGTGTGGATACTTGTAGTGACTATGGCAGGTAGTTCAAGACAAAATATAGTTTTGATGAGGAAAGAATTAGTGCTGCTTTGGATGAATCAAAAGATGATTTGTTAAGTGATTTATCGGATTGTGAAGACCATGTGGAGGAAAGTGAACATGACACAGAAAGTGAAAAATCTGCAAATGAAGACAATGATGTTGATGGTGGTGGCAGTGATGCTACTTTCTTTCTATGGCAAAAGACCGCATTCGTTCAAGTGGTCAGCTAATCCTTTGCAACGTAAATTCCTGCACACAATCTTGTAAGTAAATTTCCAGGTGTTATTGGTGAAGTGAAAAATCTTGATAACAGTTCCGATGAACAGAGTTTTTGATGTTTCAGTTTTACTGAAAACATGTTAGCCAAAATTCTTCTACACACAAATGAAAAAATGTTGTCAGTACAAAATCGCTGGCCAGAAAATCAAAACCATCTTGTGAAAGAGACTGACAATATTGAACTGAAGGCATGTTTAAGCCTTTGTTATCTAAGCGGGGCTTTCAAATCTGGCCATGAAGACTCGAGCTCATTGTTCGCAAGTGATAGGACTGGCCTTGACATTTTTCGTGCAACAATGACTCTGAAACGATTGTTGTTCTTACTGAGTGTTTCTCGTTTTGATTGTGCACTTGATATGGAGGAGCGTAAAAACCACTGACCTTTGGCAGCTATTTCTTGCATTTTCAATGAGCTTGTGAAAAATAGCCAAGCCTGTTTCACAGTAGGAAACTATGCATGTATAGACGAAATGTTAGTCGGATTCCGAGGGAACTGTCGATTCCGAGTATAATTAGCAAAAAAAAAAAAACGATCAAAAATGGGTTAAAAGTAATGATTTTGGCAGATGCAAAAACAGGCTACTATTACAATAGCTACCTTTATCTTGGCAAAGAGTCCGATGGAATAGATCTTCCGGATGAAATGCAGCGATATTCTAAACCAAGATAAGCAGTATTCCGATTAGCTAATCCAGTTTTCCGTTATAATCGCAACATTAAAGCAGACAACTGGTTTACCTGGGTTGAGCTGGTTGATTCTTTGAAATCCAAAGGTCTCACTGATGTAGCAACATTGAGAAAAAACGAAAGAGAAATTCCCCCCAGTTTCAAGCACATAAAGCACGCCCTATTGATTCCTCAATGTATGGGTAGACTAAAGAGCTAACTTTATTATCTTACGTTCCAAAACAAAACAAATGTGTACTTCTGCTGCCCAAGACACTGGTAAGCCCCAGATTATAGAGTTCTACAACCGCACGAAAGGAGCAGTTGATAGCTTAGACTAGAAAGGTACAAATTATTCTGTAAGTTGACGTACACGACGTTGGCCAATGGCCCTCTTCTATCCCATGCTCGATATTGTTTGAGTGAACAGCTACATTCTGCATTGTTCTGTAAAATCAGAAAATGCTGAGAAACGCCTCCTTTTCCTGAAGAACCTTGGACGACAACTTGTAAAACGAAATATCATCCTGCGTCATTTCAATGTTCATGTGCCAATTGAACTGCGACAAGTGATGAGCCGCATCGATGATGTCCATTTGCCTCCTAGAGGCAACAATGACCCGATTCCAGCAGGAAAAAGGAAACGATGCTACATTTGTCCCTCCAAGATGGATAGGAAAACAAAAGGAATCTTGCATTTCGTGCCAGCGGCTAATATGTGGAAACTGCACCCTCCGATTATGCTCAAATTGTGACCCAAGGTAAGTCAAGTTGTACAATAAGGATTTGAATTTAAAATCTTAATCTTGTTAAATGTACAATCACACATGTTATTTCATTCACCCTCAAGTGTAAAATCATTAGTTTTACCACAAATAATTTCACTACTTATTAGAAAGTGACTGTGTGTTTTCAAATTGACATTTTTATGACATTTGTAAGAAAAAGTATGGTAACCATAAAAAAAAACTATTTTGTGTAATAACATTTTTTCGTATTTAGTAGATAATAAAGAATGAGAAAATGTATTGTCGGTCTCGTTTGTTACTCTGGGTTTATAGAAAATAAATAAAATAATTCTGGGTCTTTCTGGCCCATACCATACCAGTTATGTGACACAAGATAACCATACCAGTTAAGGGTTAAAATATTCAGAAGAGGTATAATAAATGTGCTTGATATGTTTATTAAAAATATCAATTGTGTATGAACACTCTAGATGGGGGTAAACTTGTTGTGTTCTAACAAAGTCAATAAATGTATTTTTACTTATTATTTTGTAAATAAAGACATTTTGAGTTTTGAGGCAACGAGAACTAAAATGCAACCTGACGAAATCAAATTAAACATATTAGAAGTTTGCTGTCCTCTTCAGTATGACAACCTTAAACATTTAGATTTATCGTTCCTTAAATCATAGATTAAATTATAAAGCCTGGTATGTAAAAAAGTTAAATCAGTGTACTTTTCATCTAATATAACGACTAGAAGAATGGCTTTTTATCTCTTTAGGGTTAATCCGGAAACGAGCCGAGTTTTAATTTCTCATATACATTTCTACAACAAATAAATCTAATATGTACCTGTGATATATCAGTACTTAACAATAATTCGAAATTGCAGTACCTACCTACTTAAAAAGGGTTACCAACTGGAAATTGTCAAATTCAGGACTTCTTGAAAAAATGCCGGACTCAATAAATTTAGAACAATGAACAATTTATCTTGCCACAATCACGTTCATTACGTACCTCTTTATCTAGTGGTTAAAGTTTTGGGTAGATCAAAGACAAAAATTTCTTGATGATGTGCTAGTTCTTACCATTTTTTTGTACTTTTCGCAATTTCGCGAACGGAGACAAAAGTATTCGAGGGCGGTATATCGACAGTACCACCAACCACGCACCCTAGCAGTTAATAAATATTACAAATTACCGCTCGTGTGCATAAAGTTTACCGTAAATAACACAAAGAATGCGGATTTAGGTGTAGTAATTTTCAAAAGTTCGAACCTTTTCAAGGAAAAGACAAATACTGGCCGCATTTTCGCCAATCCCAACCGGTAAGAATAGAAAGAAAGTTTTTAAGAAAAATTTTGTGTTCAAAGTGCTCTGGGCAACTACCCCCGTAAGCAAGTTGGAGTAGAATGTTAACATCGCTTTTGCGTATGCCTACTGCTAACCGGGGGCTGCGCTCCCCCCGTGGCTAACGCCGCCCACCTCCCTTCGGAAGCACCTTGCCCTGGTAGGTTTATACACCTAGCTTTTAGTAGCTAAACTCCACATTACCATGGTAACTTTTTTTCGTTCACTAATTTTGGATAATCTACATAAAATACAAGAAAGCAATTATTAATAATAAATTTAAACTTAGAAAAATATATCTTTTAAGAAAAAAGAAGAAAAAAAACATTTAAAAAAACTGCACTTTTAAAAACCATCTTAAAAATGCAAGAAACAATTAATAATAAATTACAACCTTTAAAAATATATTTTTAAGAAACAATAAAAAATATTGCCCCCACGCCGGGGATCGAACGCGTTATTTTTAATTTCGTAAGCCTACGTACTACTAATACGCCACGCTAGGCAGCTAGCAATCGGTGCACTCGGCGCTATATTTACAGTCCCAGCCGTTTACATTACCTACTTCTACTAAAAACCCTGAACGCAGAATTTCTCATAAAAAACTTTCTTTTTATTTTTCCCTGTTGGGATTGGCGAATTAGCATGCCGGCCTGACATTTCTAAACAGGTTTAAAACCCAGACATGTTAACAGAAATCAGACGGTTGCTAACCCTATATTTATATTGGTTTTCTGCTCTTTTTGTTTAACACTTGCGCTGTTCCTTTATGAAACATCACACGTTCGAAACAAATTTGCATATGCTTTTTAGCTTCTCTAGCCGACTCAGTTGTAAACGAACCTTGATTTCTTGCCTCCGTGAAGCTGGCCCTATCCAGTTTAGCACTAATTTTCTAATACGAGCTAAGAATTAGTGCTCACTAAACACAAGTTAGAAAAATATTATGCTGTTACGGAAAAGTTGAAAATTAAAAACATTTTCGGGGGGGGGCTGTCTTTACGCTGGCCCCACCCACTTCAGCACTAATTTTCTAATACACGCCAAAATTAGTGCCCACTATACTTACATTTGAAAAAAAATGTTCTGTTATGGAAAAGTTGAACATTAAGAATATTACTGGATGGGGCTATCTTCACGCTGTCCCACCCACTCAACAGCTATTAGTGGCATGCAGCAAAAAGTTTCACATCTACGCCAAACATTATGCTCAAATAGAGCTCATTCTTCTTCACTGAAATAAAATTAGTGCCATTCCCCTTAGCGAGAAATAAGCATTGGTTATATTATACCTCTCCACTTTTACTTTAATTTCTCCCTAGGCTAAAGTTATGCAGCGCTAATTTTGGAACTTATGCTAAGAATTAGTCTCGATCCATCATTTAAACAAAATTAGTGCTGCTAAATTTGACGAGAAGCAATATATTTATATTTTACCTCCCCTATTATAGTTGGGCTTAGCGTGAAGATAGCCCCACCCAGTCTTCGAATAGCTTTCAAATGTATGCTAACAATTAGTGCTCCAATAGTGTTCATCAGTTTGTTTTGAAGTAAAATTAGTGGGTTTTTCACTTAACCGGAAATTTATATTTTATATCGAGCAGTTTGATCTGGCACTAGGCAAAAGCTCCGTATTTCAACAGGAAGAGAAACGATCTGTTTCTGCTTTAAACTTATTTAGTTGGTAATTTAAACAATTGAAGATAGCCAGTCCAATGTATTTAATGTTATTGAGTTTCTTCCATGTAGTCCTTATACCAGGTGTATGCATAAGTTTTTGCCGGTTTTAGTGGTAAAGAAAACACGCAATTTTCAAGGGAAATTAATTTTGTTTTATTCAAAATATTGGTCATCGGCTTCTACATATTTCGCCCATCTTTCAGGTAATTGATGCATACCATGCCAGAAAAACTGCTTGTCTTTTGCGGTAAACCATTCGTCGAGCCATTTTCCAACGTCTTTGAAATTGCTGAAGTGCTGCTCTGGGAGCGCGTGCCCCATTGATGCGAAGAGGTGATAGTCAGATGGCGCCAGGTCTGGGGAGTACGGCGGGTGCGGAAGGATGTCCCATCTAAGCGATTTCAAGGTGTCTTTAACTGATTTTGCTGTGTGAGATGGCGCATTGTCGTGTAACACAATCACTTTGCCATGTCTTCGGTCGTCTTTCGATCAATGCGTGATTTAAATTAATCATTTGTTCGCGATAGCGTTGTGCATTAACGGTTTGGCCGGGCTTCAAGAGTTCATAATACACAATACCGCTCTGGTCCCACCAGACACAAAGCATGGTCTTCTTGCCGAAGCGATTTGGCCTTGGTGTTGAAGGACCGGCTTCACCAGGTGAAAGCCACGATTTTTTCCGCTTCGGGTTTTCAAAATAAATCCATTTTTCGTCACCCGTTACAATTCGATACAAAAAAGATTTTCTTTCGTGGCGTTGAAGCAGCATTTCACAAGTGACTTTGCGATTTTCCATTTGACGTTCATTCAAATCGTGTGGGACCCATTTACCCAGTTTATTGATCTTCCCCATTGCCCGTAAACGTTTGCTGATTGTTTCTTGTGACACATTTAATGCCTTTGCCAAATGCTCTTGAGTTTGAGTTGGGTCATCCTCCAATAACATCTGCAATTGTTCGTTTTCGAACTTTTGTGGTCTACCAGAGCGCGCACTGTCTTTCACATTGAAATCACCACTTTTAAATTGTCGAAACCATGTCTCACATGTTCTAATCGATGGAGCGTGTTCACCATATGTTTCTACCAGCACACAATGACTTTCAACAGAGTTTTCCTTTTGATTAAATAAGAAAATCAAATGTGCCGCAAATGTTCTTTTTCAGGCAGAAACTTCGACATGATCACTGAACGATAAAACAAAGACGCTAGTGTTTGACGGACTCAACTTGTGTGTGTTTGTAGTTGAATGTCAGACGAACAAAATGACGTATGTGTCAAATTAATACGCTGGGTACTTTTCGCTGGCCCCATCTCTTAGGTCAACCGGAAACTACTTATGCATACACCTGGTAGTTAACGGAAGTGATACAGGAAGAATATCCGAGGCAAATTTAGGTGCAGTGCAACATTTTCCAGTTCAAGTTTAAATGCACCCTAAGTACCATGTTGAAAGTAATAGTAAGCAGACATGTATGCGTATACACCCAAAGCATTTCATTTGTGCTGACAATCTGAGAATGCGCTTTGTCTGTTGTTATACAACTCAAAACCAAGATGAGTAGCATAGTGACTAGTTGGGCACCAAAATATTATGTTCAAA
>JAGDQP010042473.1:0-10355 GCA_022664845.1 Lepisma saccharinum | reverse complement strand
GAGCTCCTGCGTAGCCTAGTCGGTAGCGCGCTCGACTTCAATGCGAGCGGTCCCGGGTTCGATTCCCGATGGGGGCTCAAATATTTCGGTGTTGACCCAGCATCGTGAGGACAATTGGCGAGCTGCTGTGAATAAAAGACAGTGGCGATCACAGTGAGAGCTTCGGCTCTCCTCTCCCAACCCGTCTGGTCAGCGTGGGAGCAGTAGACCAACTCCTCCCTTCGGGGAGAGGCCTCATCCACTAGTGGATTGAATATGGCTGTGATTTATTATATATATATATATATAATGTTATCCCAACCCGTCTGGTCAGCGTGGGAGCAGTAGACCAACTCCTCCCTTCGTGGAGAGGCCTCATCCACTAGTGGATTGAATATGGCTGTGATTTATTATATATATATTATAGTTTTTAATATTCTTCAGTATGTTAGATTCACTTTTCTACCACCAACAAATGATTGGTTGGATTTAAAACTGATCTGTATTGACAACCAAATACCTACTATTTCATTACTATAAGTTCCAAGCATATTAACGTTTGATATAATTTTGTAGAAAGAATCTTCTGTTGAATACCATATATATATATACAGTTTTCCATAATTTAAACGATGCTCTGTCGTTGCTGTGAGATGTAGATAAAAGGATTAGTTCGGTATTGAAGTTACATCGCATTTATGTATTTCATCGTATATACTGTTTCTTTCAATAAAAATTGGTCAAATACAGTAAACGACTTTTTGTTTTCAGACTGTTCGTACGTAGCAGGTTAATTTTTCATTATTTTTATCCAGATCTGTGTTTACGTCTTAATTTTGCAGACATTGAGAAAAGATTTCAACTTTTCCAGATTCTCGACCTGGGTCAGCTTCCAGAAAGTCGGATCGAGGCTCAGAGAGAAACACTCCAATTCCTGCCACCATTCCAGAGGTGGAACCATCTGTTCCAGGTGGAACAATGTCGAGTGAATTTAATTTAGAAGATTTTCTCAAGCTGGATACTTTCCCAGAGTTGCTTACAGTAAGTAAATAACGAAAGATTATTAATTACTAGAAATTCTAGACATGAGGTTCATCTTGTGTAGAGTTAAACATTTGAAATTGTATGAAGCAATATGTAATTTTGTAGCATATGGAGTGTCATAATTGAAAAAAATAGTTTTTTTTTAATATGTTTATTCATGTAGTTTAGTTGTATTTTGGACTGTAATGTGCCCGTCTGTTGGAGGTTCGATTTGCAATTGGAACAACACAACAGGTAGACGCATACTATAGGAAACTGTAACTCGTATATTAAAACAGATAATGCTGATCTCGAACGCTGGATCTGCGTACACGAGGTTGTGAGTTCGAATCCCGCCTGGGGAATTGATGATCGTGAATAATCGAGACAGGCCGAAATCAATAAATGAAATAGCTAGTACAAAATCGAAATATTAACTACTAAGTAATCTTTGCTTTGGCCATTTTAGTGCAAAGCTAATCGCACTGTAGTATTCAACCTCTTTCAACACTTGGTACATTGAAATGTACCATAATTACGCATCTGGGAAAATGCTGACATATACGAGGTCTGGCTAAAGAATAGCGGGACTAGCTACCCTGTTTAGAAGTATATGTGCAGTAGTGGGGAGCTACCTTGAGGCTTCGGTAAAATGGTGAAAGTATAATGTTGGCGCTGTCGCTCGTAGTTTAGTTTGTCTGTGAGCAGCAATCGAAGGAAGAGGTACACCCTCGTTTTGCTGAGAAAATTGTTTAACTACTTCCGGAAGTCTTTCTAGTCCTAGGTGAGGTTTCCGTGTACATTTTTGCTCAGACTTTGCGCTTGTTCAAGTGTTCGTGCAGAATTTATTAGAGCCACAAAGGAAGAAAACTGGGATGGATATAATCGATACGGCGTTGTTCGGAAGATCTCCAACTAGGCATTCTGTTGATAGTAGATATGGTCAGCATCGGTAAAGAGTCGATCCAGAAAATTTTGCACAAACACTTGAACTGGTCCACAGTCTGAGCAGAAATACTACAAGAAAACCTCACTCAGCAGTTGTGCAGTGGTCTCATAAAATATATCGCATATAACATTGCATTATCACCATACACTTCCTTTAACAGTTGCACACACACACTCGCCTGGTGATTTCTTCAATTTTACCAGGACCTAGGTTAATTTGCTGCTGAACTTTCGCTTGCACAGTTTTTCCGGCAACACCTCTTCATTCAGTTTCTGCTCATAGGCGTAAATACGAGCGACAGCGCAGCCGGCGTTCTTTCCTCAGTTTACCGAAGCCTCAAGGTAGCTCACCGTGCATGCACTCCCCACTTCTATTCATATACTTCCGACAGGCTAGACAGTCCTCCTAGTCGTGTTACTTTCTTGCCACACTTCGTATATTTTAACAACTGTTTACAATGAATATTAACAAAACTTAAAAGGGATACTGCAAATTGATGGTGAAATAAAATTGGAAACTATTGTTCTTTTAGCTAAAAACACCGCGTGTAATTGTTCTGATGAGTTCAGTTTGTAAACAAGAGTACTTATAACATTGTCCTTGGTTTCTGCCACACCGGTTCATGGTCTTCATAAGCCTACATATACACCATGACTGTTTACTTCATAACTGGTCTTTAACGTCCTACTAAAATATACATCACTATAACTTAGAATATCCGTTATAACACAAGGTTCTCTATCCTACACATGGCCGTCGTCTTCCTGGAGCAAATGGGCTGTTCGTTGGCATGCGATGAAAAGGCAAATAGAACGAACATGCCGCTATGTTGATTTGATGACGTCCCTACCAATTGTGCCAGCCGCTCCCACTGTTCTGCTGGACTTTTGTTGTTGCCGTGCGAACCATGTACTGTCATAGTACGTCACTGGTCATGTCATGGTGTGGTCCGTACCAGTTACTTGAGCCACTAATACAAAATTATTGACGAATTGTGGACTTATTTGCCTTTGAGAAAATGCAAATAAGAAAGTGAAAAGACATCGTTCGCTGTAATGACAGGGAAGCGAACCCGAAAACTTACTTTCGACGGTTGAATGGTCCACTGTGCACATACCACAGCAATGACCATACCCTGTACAGGTGGAGTATACCTCGCACCTCAGCTGCTGAACCAGCTAGTGTCGAAATTGAAGGCACTTGAGCATTTGTGGAGAAGGACATTTCTGCAGATTGCACAGTGCAGAAGAACTAGACGTTGATTCTTTAGGTCGTAGCAGTGGTATTTCTGTTACTTTATCGGAGTCGACGCCTCGAGAAAAGGGGCGGGAGAAGAACACCACCACAGTGTAGAAGGATAAGAGGGTAATTAGAGCACTTTTGCTTGAATCTTGTATGCCTTACATTTTAATGCGCACCTTGATTAAGGGGGGGGGGGGTTACAGAAAATGGGTACGCATTGGATTCAAGTAGGCGTAATTAAGTATGTGTAAATTTAACGATTTTGAAGATAGTATGTGCGTATTTTCACCTTTTCCTAATGTGTTTTCCAGAATGGAACTCCTTCTGAAGGGCAAGGAGGTTCGAAATTTAGTCAGTGGTTCCGACGTGATAGTCCGGCAAACCTACCCAATGACAGTAGACGTTCTTCCCTCCAAGATGAGCTCCTAAATAATATAATCAATGGTGAGTAGAACACATTTTTTGAATGTTTAATTATTACATAAACAAGACTAACTTTTTGTATTAATTTATGTTCCTTGTTGATATGTGCGAATTGCTAGGGGTCTCTAAAATACTGAAATGTTATGGTATATAACTATACCTAAGATTACTCTGTAGAAGTTTGATGTTGCATAAGACAATATGAAAATATTGCAATCTAATCTGCACGTGCAGTGTTGTAAAACAATAAAAGTATACATCAACCTGTAATACTTAGGTACACCTCCAGAGTAGACCCTCCTGTAGTATATATGATCGTTGCAGTCAGAACCTCTTTATTTCATAGCAGCGTATGATTCATTTCTGAACATGCACAACAGTAGTAGAAGGAAAGATCTAGCTTCGTGCAGGAAATAACAATAACCATATTTCCATAATAAACCATAGCATGCAACTAATATCTATAAACTGCACATCCAAACAATAGCATGCACCATTACCAATTGTTGAAATCCAAAAGAAGGGTGTCCATAAAGTCCTGCAGGAAACTAAAACTCTATAAATTGAAAACTATTAAGTTTATTAACAAGAAAACTTATGTGTACTTAGAGCAATGTCCAAAGTTTTATTTCTGCTTGTTGAAGTTTACTGCTGAACCTCCAGTTTTGCACCATTCACGTCCAAATAGTAGTCCAGCAGTATTTTGGGTAAACCGAGAATTGCGTGCTGATGGTGCTCCTGTGGGATATTCAGATTGAAGTCCTAAACAAACTGGTAAGATACTAACGACGGGACGTACAGTTTAATGTGGTCTCAGAACCACTTGTGTCCCCACCGGGAATTGAACCCGGGATCCGTTGATTACAAGGCAGCAAGCGTTACCACTCACCCATCGGGATATTCAGAATCACATCACTTATTTTGTCCTTCAGATTGTCCCAGATTAACTGATTTCTGTGAATACACCTCGGTCTTTACATGTCCCCACAACCAGGTAGTCGCAAGGTGTAAGTCTGTTGCAGGCCAAGATGTGGGTCCTCTTCGGCGAATTCTTCTCAGTTGAAATTGTTTGTTAAATCCTTGGCCTGCAAGTTCACCAGACTTACACCTTACGATTACTGGCTGTTGGGACATGTAAAGACTGACGTATATTCACAGAAACCAGCTAATTTGGACGACCTGAAGGACAAAATGAGTAATGTGACTCTAAATATTCCAGAGGAGCACTGCCAGCATGCAATTCTCGGTTTCCCAAAAAGTCTGCAACAGTGTTTGTACGTGAGTGGTGCTCAACTGGAGATTCGGCGATCAACTTCAACAAGCAGAAATAATTGCTCTAAGTACACACAAAATGTTATGTTAATAAACTTCGTAGTTTTCAAGTTATAGAGTTTGTTTCCTGCAGGACTTTATAGACACCCATATATATGTCCCATATAAAGTCCCGGCTTTCCTTTGTACTAGTTATATATATATATTTATATATGGGTGAATTTATGGTGAAAAGTAAGGAAGATACTTACAGCGTATATGTTCCGTGCAAAAATAAACATACACGTACACAACACTAATTTTCACATAGTTTTTTTTTTTTTTTTTTTTTTTTCAATATTTCGATATCAATATCGTAGACTTGCTGTAGAGGAAGAGAGATGAACACACGTGGAAAGAACAAAAGACTAGTATGACAGTAGAGACACGTAGCGGACGGTGCATCGTTTGGAGAACAGTTGAATGCTGAATGGCCCGTGGAACAAATGACAACCGTACAGTGTGTAAGTACTGGATATGATTGTAGAAGGAAAAGTGTTGAAAATGCAGAGAAAACGGGTTAGAGTTATTGAAGGTTAAGTCCAGGATACATTTTCGCGCTCAAACAATGATAAAGGCCCCTTCCCACAGATTGCGTGTTGAGGTGCTGGTCGTAGGGGGTAAAATGTGGAGACTGGGTCATCCGGTTTGTTAATAGTGCAAAAGTGGCGATGGTTATTAATACGAACATTGTGAGGTCCACCTGTTCCCTCACATAAAAGGCATCACAAAATTTGCAGGTTAGGATGTATATAACGTTATAGGTGTAGGCCATTAGCAGTATTGATACTGATTGTGGGAGAAGTGATGAAAATGGAGCAGTTCTTACATCTGGGTCTCATGGATGCATGGGAGCCGGTTTGGGGTGGTGGCGAGGAAGGATTTGTACGCACTAAGATGTCTCTAGGTGGATGTTGAAAAACTAATCTAGGTTTGGTGGGGAATACTGAACTTGTGTCTGGGTCAGATTGGAGAATGTGGAAATTAGAGTGTAGGATTTGTTTGACCTTGGTTAGTTTAGGATGGAACTGGGTGATTAGAGACGGTGGGTTGGATTTTTGAGTGGGTTGAATGTGTGAGGATGCACGGCGGATCTGTTTGGTTAGAAGGGTAGCCTCGGTTGAAGAGAGCCTCCTGGAGGCGTTGGTTTTAAGTTTCAGCAGCAGAGGTGGTGGAATTCAGGCGAATTAATAACCATCGTCACTTCTGTACTATTAACAAACCGGATGCCCCAGTTTCCTTGCACACCGAGTCCCACAATACCAATTTTGATCTATCTTTCTTGGCTGCCATAATCCACATTTTACCCCCTACGACCAGCATCTCAATACGCCGTCTGTGGGAGAATGCCATTATTCACGGGTTGAGCGCGAAAATAAAACCTGGCCTTAACCTTCAATAACTCTAAGCTCCCCTTTTCCTCTGCATTTTCAACACATTTCGACCCACGATCCCACCTTGTACTTACACGCTATACAGTTATTATTATTTCAAGTTCCGGATATCTACGCGCTACAGCAGTCAGTTGTTCTCCAGTTTTGATGCTTTTTCCGCTACGGGTAGCCACTGTCTCTTCAAACTTGTACTTTGTGAACACGTGAACTTCGCTGTCTTCCTCTCTACTTGAAAAAGTGTGAATACACGAAATATAGTGACTTTTTTTTATGTGTACTTGTGAATATGTGTGATCTAATGCGAAAGTAAGCTGTAAGTTTATCCTTTTTTCCCTTCATTTGTCTAAAATTTACCTTGCAGTAATACTAAAACTGGAAGCAGAATACCTCACCAAAATAAATCATCATCATGAAGCCAAACAGTATTCCTGTTTTCTAAAAGACGACCATTAACAATAAGAACAACAGAAGTAAAAAAGCTGATTAATAAAAGGAAAAGAACAAAGAAGTCGTCACCACTTCTTCTTCAACTTAACGCCAGCTTAAGCTAAGCTCGAAATTCCATAACCCTGCACGAACTAATGATATTTTGAACCGCATCGTAAATCGAGGTGTGGAAAAGTTCAGTGGGGAGGAACCAGCAAGAAAGTGACCACGTAAGAAAGGCTGCGAACCACAAGATTTTTGTACGGATAATTCTGTGTGCTATCTTCCTTGCAAGGGACCATTACGATTTTGTGAATTCGATTTCTCAAAATGCTTAAGCACATTCAAAAGACGACGACGACGACGACGACTAAATAGGGATGGAACAAAAATGGCTTCAACGCCTGAAGATACCTCCGTTCGGGCACAACAAGAGAGGAGAGTAACGAAGGTTATTGCTTTTGTTTTTGGAGTCAGGCAGGGATGGGATAGGAGAGAAGAAGCTGTAGGAAGGAGTCGGCCAGTCTGGTTTGAAAGCACCGCAGTAACTTCCTTACAGATAGCTGTTTGTGCTCTCTTATCAGCAGACGTCAAAACCCCCGTACAAGGAAATAAACTTTAGTCGATTGCATACACAAGGACTTGAACTCCAACAACCTTCTGTAGACACCAAACAAAAAGCGTAAATCCTCCAATAGAAAGACTTGAAACGATTTTTCTAACTCGTCTTTGTGGGAGTTAATTTTCGTAATATATTCATGTCTTTGTAGTACCACTTCCTTTTTGTCACTGATCAATACAAATACCCACTGAAAAAGAAAACACAATTATCTTTCTTGTGATTTGCAACCTTTTTTACGCGGCCACTTTTTTACTTTTGGTTCTAAACACTCGCAATGTTCCGCCGATAAAAATATCTTTTCTTGGGTTTCTTTGGATACCCTATCGAATGGTGCTTAGGCATTTTCAAACATGGAATTCACAAAATCGTAATGGTGCCTCGTTAGACCGAGACATGAGACATAAAACAAAGAAAAGAAAGGAAGGAAGGTTATACAAAATCATTTAATAGTTAATGTAAAGTAAGATACTTAGAATAGTTGAAACTCCTTTCTGAATAAACGTTAAATACATAGATCCATATTATTGATATGGACAGTAGTTAGAAGCATATTGTACCCTTATCTGTGTCGAGCAAGTATTTTCAGACTTTTGATATTGTGTTTTTCTGACTAAATTTTTTATTTCATTATTGCCTTTCCAGATATTGAACCTAATATCATGATTCCACCGCTTAACGACTCCAACACCTATTTCACACCGATTTCACCTGCTGCTAGTACAGGAAGGGCTTCAGAGGCTAGGCCTGGTTCTAGCGACGGTGCTGTTAAGCCAACATTCCTTTTGGAGATGCTGCAGCGAGGAGGCCAGAATCAGTCGCAGCAACAACAAGATGAATCTCAGCAACCAACAATTGCACCGACCCTGAAAACTCCCAGTATTAAAGACCTAGGTAAGGGAAAAGCTTCAGCCTGTGTTCATTGAATTTGCATGACAATGACACAGCATCGTAAGTTAGCATGCAGAATATTATTTCGTTCCAGGCCCGAAAATTAGGGGTTTTGTAGATCATATAAACACACAGGTCTGCGTCTTAATGTAGATGCAAAGAAAGGCCTACGTGAATACGTTCATATTGATATTAGCGACATTTCGATCGACATAAGAATCATCAGATGGGCTAAAAGACAAAGAAAAAAACATTTAAAACTTGGAACTTTTATACGATGACCTTGAGCTTTCAACCTAGTTAAAAAGCAAAGGTAAACTCATAAATTGAAATAGAAAGATCCAGTAAATTGGAGAGCACCGAATCTATAGAGCAATTAAGCACTCAGAATCAATATATAAAAATTAATATTTGTGTATGTGTTACTTATACAAATAGACATGGGCCCATTCATTTACACCAAATTTTGCATACATGTGCTTTAGGTACTGGGACAGGTCGTAGAGATAGTCCGGATCACCAGGTTGTTGTATTGCGAAACTGTTTTTAAAAATCTGTTTTTCAAATTGGTTCCATAGCATTGTACATATACCCACAAAACTTGCCATAAACATTATTTGACACAATACTAAAATACAGTGAGTGCGCCCGTCCCTAAGCACTCTAGTTGTTGGTGTTGCCAACCTATTTTAAAATTTAATTTTTCAAATTGCTCCCATATAGTTGGGCGTATTTGCACCGAACGTGGCATAAACCTTATTCAACACCATAAAAAAATACTATGCAAGTCTCACCCTCCAATGGTCCCAGTTGTGAGTGTTGCCAACCGAATACGTTTTACCGAATACATTTGACACCGCACCAACGCGCAGGCATATCAGCTAGTGGTGGACAGATTTTTATATAAATTCACACTGTGTCAAGAGGAAACCAGTGGAAAAGAACACACTGTGCACAAACAGAAACAAACACAAGGTTCAGGCTTCTTTTCCATTTCATTAAATATGACAATCACTTTTAAATATTAGGGATCTTTGAGACTGGGGATCCACCAATCGATCATACCCAGTTCATCATAAAAAAGCACTATTAAAGAACTTAAGTAAGTTTTAATGTTCAAAGAACAACAGAAGTTTCAGGACGTCGCTAGCTTCGTTATCTACAAATCTGCCACCTGAGATCTTTACTTGTATACAAGCGTGCTTAAGCTTCAGTCCTGATTCCGTTATCTGTTAGCCTTCCTCTGACTTTTACAGTTTCAATGTTAGTCTTTGGTCTGACTTTTCATCCATCTAGTGAAGATTGATCGATTGAGTGAAATACCGTGAATAGTTGAGAGTATCAATGTGTATACACGTGTAAATAGTACTGTATTTTTATCTAAGCTTCCCCCTCCCCTTCCTTTCCTCCTCGGTAGTTAAAGGTGTATTCAAATATAAAATGATGTACTTTTCGTGTGCATTTAGAAAATATAGTAAAATGCGTTTTGAATTAAGGAAAAATCTGTGTTTTAGGGTTAAGTCATTTATAAATCCTAATGCTTTCAACAACAAAATTTGTTGCTTCTCAACCCGTTTGTTATTACGAACAAAAATTAACATCAAATCTTGAAGAAAGCTAGAAAGGCAGAAGCGTGTGGAGTGCTCGATAGTTTATTAGGTACGAGCTTTTTTTTTTCTGTCACTTGTATTCGCAGTACATGCAGTCGGTATATTTGGTCATTAACTGTCTTGCCAGATTTATTTAACTATAATAAATATATCGAAAATATAAAAAAATGCACAGAATTTTGACCTGTGGGGGGATAAAAACTTTGATAAATTTTCGTTTTATATGGGGCAGTAGTAACTTTGGACTTCGGCCCGGCACGATTCGCTTTTAGCTGTTAAAATCTACACTCATGCCCCTGCCTGGACTTGAACACGGGACCTTCGAGCCGATGGCCTATCGCCGCAGACCGCTCGGCCACCCGGCCGGCAACAAAATTCTCTTGTTTTCACACGCAAAAATATTGTATTAAAGAGATGTAATATTATATATATATTAATTCAGTAAGCTGATTCTACAAGAATCCTTCAGTAAAAGGCAACTATATATA
>JAGDQP010042472.1:2590-16537 GCA_022664845.1 Lepisma saccharinum | reverse complement strand
GACTTCTTCAATCTAGGTAAGGTACTCTGTAAATTCTTGGGTCTTCAAAAGCACGAGGTGATTTATCGGCCTCCTTCCCTCGAACTCTTCTCCAGTGTGAACTTTGCAACGTTGTCAGCGGGCAAAATAGTAGATGTTGGTAGATTCCGTGAAACTTAATAGCAGACCATTCCTTTTGTATGTATTAAACATAAAACAAGAAATAATCTTCACGGTTGCCTTTTTGTATCTCGAAAGAACTAAATAAGCATTAAGTTCCCAAACTTTCAATGATATTAGTTTTACCAGATAAATGGTTTTAAAAAGTTTCAATAAGGAAAATTATATGTACCTTCCGCAACGCCTTATCCAAATATGGCATAATTGTTATCTATCACCTTCTGAATTCTCTAGATTTTGTCAATATTGGTCAACAGGGTCATGAGCTAAATAGGTAGACGATTTAAAAATGTGATTTTCTCCCAACAACAGAATATTTTCTCTGTTACACGAAGTGTCAAATGATACCTATTGATGAGTTACAAAAATGTTTCCCCTCTTTTGTTTAACTTGCCCTCACGTATACTAAATCAGAAATATAGGAAGGACTATGTGCATGTTAGAACGATTTATATATTGTTATAGATCATAATACAGATATATTAAAGAAGGGACGTACACCAAACAGACTGGAACTCGGAACTCCAAAATTAATGTGAACAAATTGAAACTATCTTCCGATAGGATCAATTATAATAAAAAAATTTATAGTACGATTTATAGAACTCGGAGAAATTTTATTTACATTTACGAAAAAGAATAATCTTATAAAGTGTGTATTTGACAAATTATATGAAAATAATGGGGCTTTCCATATACAACCTTATGAAGGAAATGCGGTACGTATTCGGATATACTGCAAAGTGTCAATGGCGGTATTCTTGTTTCAGATACGGTTGTGTGTATATATATATATATATACACAATATTTGTGTTCCTAACGTG
Organism: Lepisma saccharinum; assembly: GCA_022664845.1. Lineage (NCBI taxonomy): Eukaryota > Metazoa > Arthropoda > Insecta > Zygentoma > Lepismatidae > Lepisma > Lepisma saccharinum. Next base: position 15,553 of record JAGDQP010042472.1, on the reverse strand, counting down.
CTGCTTAATTTTATAGAGTGAATTTATACGATTTATAAACAGTGAAATTATTATAAAAGTTACTAAAGTTATGTTTATTATATTTTAGTCACTAAAGAAGTCTAAAATCGTTATAATTCCACAAGTCGATTTCACTAACCAGAGAATTAGATCCTAAAAAAATATAAAAAAATATTCACGTGAAGTAGCATGTAATATATAACTGCATATTATTATAGCAAATATTCCCAAAGGGTCTACTATATTTTGGAGATGTTTAAGGCATATATGTACTTAAAGAAAATTATCTGTAATTATTCTTAAAGTGTAATATCATTTTGTATCAAACTGTAAGGATTAAGTAGCACAAGAAGAGAAATAGTTCCAAGATAATGGTAAGATGACCACATAGGTTATCCTGTGGTGGACGTGATGCAAATAAGAATGCATCTCTTGCGTGTGAAAAATTACGTTTCCTTCCTACGGTCGTGAAAAAAACGATAGTGTACCACAGAAGAACAATGAGTGAAATCCACATACAGCAATGAGTGAAATCCACATACCAAAGTGACCACAGCTCTTTTAAATCCTTCGTTCTCATTTCCTCAAAGTATGATATTGCGAGAAGGACGACTTCAGTGTGTATCATGCGAATACAGACAGTGCGGCATCCATGCTGCACTATATTAACTAAATAATAAAACAATATCTGCTTCCTGATGCTAATAATCTTCTTTCATCAAATTCTGTATTCGGTTTTACTTCAACACAATAGGTAGCAACGATAATTGTGTTTTTATGGCCTCATTTTTGACTTGCCCTTCTAAAAGCGGACTAAATTATAATTCCATTTAAGGCATTTAGGCAATTATGGCCGATACCGAATGAATGATGGCATATTTGGTTGAATAAAGTGCGAGGAATTGAAGAACCTTGATAAACCATCGCATACACCTGTTTGTCCATCACAAAGCCTACGTGGCAAGAGCAAACAGGTGAGGTCTTAAGAAGGTAGTTGCATTCCCGAACTACCATATCCCTTTAAGTTAACTTAGCATTTAAGATATGGAACACAGTTCCATATTTTGCACTCTAGTTTCTCCCTAGCTACATTCCGTAAAGGTTGTCCTTCTCGATGTGGTTCTCCACTAAGGATACCGATATTCGGAAATATTGGCTTTGTTCGTTTAGTGTGAGCGTGTAATACATGTTTATTGGGCGATGTACTAAATTCTTTATTGCTCCGATACCGCAGTCGATACAATATTATCTTTTTTAACTCTCAACGACATGCCTTGATCTATTTGGGGAACCTTAATAAGAGTTTCTGCAATGGACATATCACAATTCTCCATTGGTGCACATTGATTCCCTTTGGTACACAACCCAGCTCATAAAACTTAGCAATGTTCGTAGCAAGTGATTTGTATGAATCATATTTGTCACTGTTCCATTTGTACAGTGCAGGAGACACTAAAAAGTTCTGATCACCACCACCACGTTGCCATATAACACACGGCAGCCAGTTCAATAATAACCATTAGTCAGTGTCTTTGCGGACATCAGTAGCGAATATGAGGAGGTTGCATGCAAAACCCTACATGTTTATCTAAGCAGATATTTCACAAGTAAGAGGGAATAAGATTTGGTGTTCTCTGGATGAACCGTAACCAAGGTTGTGCTAATTCAAGTAAATTGAGTTATAAATGTCCCCAGTGACCTGTATTCAATTCCTGTTTAATGCATTTTTTGAAAAGATAAATTGAAATAAATTTTGTACATGAGCGATGTGAACCGTTATACTTGTCGCATGTCACCTCCGTATTTGAACTTCATTGCTGCCATTTGACATTTGATGATCAAGATTATAATTAAGTGAAGGTACACTTTCAATTGGTTTTAATTTGAAACAAGTAGGTAATGCACAACACATTTTACAACTAGCAAGGCTGCATTCAAAAAACTTTCGGAAATGTACATAATTTCGAAAACCATGACATGAGAACGGTTTGACGTAGACGATTACCTCTGGACTCGTTTGAAAGTGGTTTTAATACTCAACGGCTCAAGAGGGTAAACAAATACATAAATGTTGCATTTATCTGACTACGAATTAAGATGTGTAAAATGACAGTCTCCTGAATTTACATTTTGAAAAGGGCCGCCGTCTTGGATTCGTGCGACAAATTTCAAATGGTTCCATATCTAAATTTCATCACGTTAACAACACACACCACATACCGGAGGCTCATACTTGTTTCATTAAATACAGTTTCCTGACTCTGCATCCGTACTAAGAAGTAGAGTTCCAATAATTAATTAAATAAATATAGTATTAAGAAGGAATTTCTGTCGATAACATAAATCATAGTTTAAAATTTATCTAATTCAAGTTAATTTGTTCTAAGTACATTTATATAGAAAGACGCATACAATAGACAAATTTAAAGGTAGGAAAGAAAAAAATCAGAACGAAATAATTCAACAAGACCTAGAAATATTCTCACAGACAAATAAATAAAATTAACTTAACAAAAATAATTAAAATTACTGTTGAAACACGACAAAAATGTAATATGAACAATAAAAGTAAATATTTGAACCTTCGTATGTTTAACTTGGGTAAACAAATTTAACTCTTTTAGTAATTTGATTTCAAGTTTACTTTCCAATCTCAGGAGGTGATCGCACCAGTAATTCCAACACCAGCAGTGATATCTGGTGGCATTTTTATTTTTACGAATGCGTTATAAATAATGTTTCAAAATTGTTCCACGGCAGTTGGAGAGTGCAGGCTGTATTTCCACTACATTTTGAATTCACAAATATTGTTGAATGTTGTTCTGCATGAAATAAGCGATGCTCACCATGTGTATAGATATAAAAAGGACAATATGAATAAATTTTCCACGAAATATTTACTGTATTGAGGCAAATATAATTTCACTTCAAGCGAACCATTTCTTCCTGGTGAGGTACAAAGACATTATAATTTCGCTGTGAATCCTTCTTAAATTGCTTCAAACAACACAGTTAATTTATTAACGTTAGTAGAACGACTTACAATTTATAAGCTCTTTTCTGTACAGTCATTATTATATAATGAGATTGTACGAAATTGAAATAACTATTAAAAAGCAAATGTTTGGCAAACTCTAAATTATATTTCAGATGATATTGTTCAGCAATTCTACTGATGTATTTTCACATTTATAAAACGTCCCATATCAGTTAAACAAGAATGACTTGTATAGAGAAAGAGCGACAGCATATAAATTCGTTTTTAACTTTTTGGAAATGTACTACTTTGAAGAAAAGACGACAGTTCAAATACTCTTACTGCTATATGATTTAGTGGAGGAATTATTTACTTTTTCGAACTTCTGTATACGCTTAAGAGCCTACATAGTTACTTTTGGAGAATATTTTATAGGACCTCCCTAATATATGCATTTGCAAATTTCATTGAGCATTACCTCCCTCGAGTAAAGTATTTTAGTTTCCAAGTCAATTTAACAATAAACAATAATATGTATTGCTTTTTTTTGCATTTATTTAAATTTGCGCATTAAGTATTTCAAACGGTTTAGTCTAGAAATATTATTATATTTATAATTATTTTTTTGTTTCCCTAGCTTTTTAATAAGCGTATCAATTTGTTTGTACAGGAAACAATATAACTAATCAACTTGCCCACTGCAATCTAACCTCTTACAACAACGGTATTACTGCTATATAGAGGATCAGGGGGAAATGCTAGTGACGAAAACAGAAAGAGCACAAATGCACAAACTTGTTCCTAAAATCAGATTAAGTTATTGAAGAAAGTATGAAAAGAATATTTAATTGAATATTTGTAAATTAGTTTGATATAATATTAAGGCATTACATATACTTATTTTCAGCGAAATTAAAAGTGGTTTCTGGAAGTCAGTAACCGTGTATAAATTTTCTTCCTTGAAGGCTTCTACAATACTCTGTACAAATTGAAAACATGACAGAATTTCCATAAATATGAAAATTTGGGTTTGGAATAAGTGCCACAACTATGAGCGACACTATTCAACATGTGCAAACTAACCCAACACCTTCTTTGATGGTTGATGATCGCTATTAAATATTTTCCTCATCATTCATGCGTTAAATAAGGTACTTTGTGTTAATTGAATATTCATCTATTTAAAGTAACTTGTACGGTTCTTCCACTAATAAGAACCTAAATCAAAGTTGCAATATGATTGAGTAAAATCTATGGTTTTCGCCTCCAGAAGATGAACGTAAGGCACTTCCGAGAAACACACTGTTATTAGCATCTGTTGATTATGTCAATGTGCTGAGGGAAGAGAAAGAGAAACGCAAAACAGTACCGGGAAAGATGAACATATATATACAAATGCTGTTTGTAATTAAGTACGATGTTTGCAATGCTCGGAATGGTGTTATCATGTTTGTGCTGATATGGTTGTTGAACACGTTTCATTTGTTTAAGCGTTTGGTACTGGATTTCTATAATTGGTATAAGCAATATTCCTATTGTGTCTATTGACATCTGTGGGCAAATTTCATTTTATTAACATTTATATAATTCTTTTTATTCACTTCTTCATTTCATCTGATCTGGATTTTCAACGGCGAATCAAAACAATAATTTTCCTTCTAGAAGTTAATAGATTTATGTTATCTCTCAGCTATATAAATATATTTTCTGTAGATAGAATAGTGCCTTCATATATTTTTTTTCGTATAAAAAATATAGCAGCCTAAAGGAATATGACTATTATACTTTAATATGTGTCTCCATATTTCTTTAAAATGTGAATCTTACCCCAACAATAAACAAAAAGTCCTATTTGGAAAGTCAAGTTCAAACACAACTACAATTACGGTATTTGGTTTGTTTTACATAACACTATTTCTAAATAAGCGAAAGTTCAAGTAAGATGTACATATTTTGTTGCTTTATTCCCTAAAATTGGTACCATGCAGCGTTAAAGCAAACGTTATTTTATTTTCCTCACAACAGTTTATAATGTATGTATCAATTAATAGGAAATCTGTGAGTTTAAAATAAAATATTAAAATATTCTACATAATCAATGAAATATTTCAAAATATATTACATCCATCAGCTTTTGGGGGGTTACATTCTATATTACCACTAAATTCCAACAAATATATTATTATATGATTCACATAAGTGTAGATTTGGAAGATCTTATTGAAACATTTTCTTTTCTCACAAGCCGAATAACTAACTCTATGGTTTACGGAACTCGCAAGTTCATCGCCGCAGTAACAAACGTTCGCCATTGTATTGTATCCTAGGCAATATCAAGTCAGTTTTCATCAACAACACTTTCCTCTCGAAGATCTCTTCTAATACTGTCCCTAACGACGTCTCGGTCATCACAATGTCCTCTTTCCATCTGGCCTTCCAACCAGGATAAAATATAATCTTCGTTTTCCCCCATCCAAGCTACATGGCCTGCCCACCATAGTCGTCGCGATTTCATTATTTTTACATCTGGTGAATCGTACAGTCCACAGAGTTCTTTATTATGGAGTCTCCTCCACTCTCCAGTCATCTCGTCGCGTTTCTATATATCCCGTATATCTATCTCAAAACCTTAATTTCAAATCACACCTAATTTATCTTCATCTGCTAGTCTCGTACTCCAAATTTCGCAACCGTAATGTTTACCGGCAACATAACCATTTTGTATATTTTTAATTTCAATTTCCTTGATATTAATACCGATGTTAGACGCTTTTGGACTGAATAGAAACATGCGTTCCCCGATAATAAGCGACTTTTTATTTCTTCCGAGAATTGAAATCACCCAACACAGTTTCAGAATTATACTTCGATAATCGGTCAAACAGCTCATCGTTGAATATATCTTTGTCGTTATCAGTAGCTACCTCGGTCGGAGCATAGACTTTTAATGAAACCGTGTTTACCCATCCAGTAGGTATCGTAACGCACGATAGTCTTTCGTTTACGAACTCTATATTCTGAACTGCCTGAAGGATACTGTTCTTAATGAGGAATCCTGTTCCGAAATCTTGAGACTGTGTTCTCCCTTAGTAGAAAGTGTACTTGCCCTGTGGGAAGCTATCTTGACCCTTCTACCGAACTTCTTGTATCGCTAATATGTCTAGCTCGTACTTCTCGGTCTCGTGTACCGCCACCTGAAGAGCGCTTGTTTGGTATAATGTTCGTACGTTCCACGTTCCTATTCTAAGGTATTTCTTAATCCTGTTCTTTAATCCCCCTGAAGCCCGGAGATCTGAATGATAGACTAGTTTACGTCTCTAAAATTTTACCCCAGGAGAATCTATGAACCATCTGTTACTATATCTTGACATGTTTTTGATGGGTAGAGTTGTCAACTCTAGGGCCTCGCAGTAAAGGTAGACATTCAAGATGTCGTCTTCTGTCCATCTCTGAGCCTTGCAGATGTCATTCATCTTCAGCCTCAAAGTGATAATGGCGATGCTGCTTCCCCTCACCATGAAATTTTTGCTCGGGGTTATCTTCCCCTAGCCTTTGTAGATCCCTCTACTAACTGCAAGGCAGCAGTACTGGTTTTGGTCCGTCTCGGAATATTTCCGGTACGCACCGTATCTTGTCGAATTTCCCCTATCCGCCACCTGGCTAGGTGCCTGGTGGGAGACCAGTAACTCAAATGCTATTGGTAAATAAAATTACTTTGTTAGAGGTTAGTTGTGAAATATATTAACCCTGAAGTTGGTTTATTAATGCGTTTCTCTCAGTGAGCAGAAGATATAAAAAATTAATTATATTAAACAGAATTCGTATTAATTCTAGCTATTCCTTCTGGGATATAATAAATATAAAAAATGGAAGTACGACACATTTCTAGAAGTATACTGTAAACTAATGTAAGGAAATTAAAATTTTCTCGTTTAGAGCTTTACGTTCCAATGATTATGTGGGCGTCGTATATCTTCCAAACAGCAGAACAGCTTTTTTAAAAAAATGTTTAGTTGCATATCCCAAACGAAACGGTTTGTGGAAATGAAGGGTTTGTGGGATACAAAGAGGTAAATAATATTATTTTTCTATACATAAGCCACTGTTTTAAAGCATGGAAACAAAGATTGCATGCTACTGAGAAATTTAGTAAAAAAATTGAAGAAGTTGTATGAATTATTTACGAACATATGCCTTAATTAACATTGTTACACCACAGAAAAATAGTTATAAAAAGTTCCCATGTTAAGAAGGCATGGGATATTGTAAGGAGACACTAAATCACTCCAAAAACAAAGGATTCCAATACATTATATTAAAGAGAAACCTGGAGTTTCTACGCGGGGATTTGGGTTATTGTGGTACACCCACAATATCTTCTTTCGAATTCCGTCAGGTGGGTTTATAACCAGTGTGCCATATCATATAACGTTAATTTAATTTTAAAAATTCTGACCGCCATAGGGTAGTAGAAAGTATACGGGAAGAAGTGGACCATTGCCACATCAATTTGTTGGTACGAACCCGGCATTTCCTGGGTGTGAGGGAAGAGAAAACCCTGAAGAAACGTACCAGTATAGCAAGTCCCTTACATCGAAACCAGAAGATTTCTAATGCGAGACTCTACCAAATGAGATAAGGTTGTTTGGTGTATCCATGTTAAGTTTTCAATAAGTGTGTTGACGAAGTGACTTTATAATTATTATTAAGACTTATTATACCTTTGTAAATCAGTATACCTTTAAATACGCCAACAATACCCAACAGTGATCAGTTTAATTTTCTACTAAATAGACAATTAGAATGCCTAATTAATTTTCGTCATTGTTTTTTCTGTTTTCAACTCCATTTATCTAACACCCAAAAGGCGAAATGAAGGTTGGTTTTACAGTTGAAACATCACGCTCCAATGTATTCATCCGGTTAGAGAATACATTTGATATTCCCATTACATGGAGTTTTACGTTGTGCTCAGTGAATTTCGTTGAGATACGGTTTATGTTATTAAAATGCATAGTTTTTAGTAACCTTGGCTACTGAAACCACCCATTGATTTTGATTCTACTATTGATCGTAGTTTAAAACAGTGATTCGGAACCTATCTTAGTTTTGGACCGACTTATTGTCCTTTTGCTGTACGCCATGCTTTGTTATTGCGGGGTTCAAATATTTAAAACGCTACATCTCGGTAGCCGTCTACTTTTTATACTTTGAAATTTCACCTATTATAATTTTATAGTTCTGAAAAGTTTGTTTATGAGTTCATCTGACGAAGTTCGATAGTGCATATTGTAGGTACACCACAGTACTTCCGAACCCAACACATGCGCTGACTGTGATAAACATAAGGATTAATGTATTATATAGGGATCAGTACGTAGTTTTTGAATTCCGGCTTGTTTTGTATCGAAACCAAAACAACTTTATCTTTTTGTGAATTTTCATTATTTATTTACTCAATTAATATATCGTATTATGGATTTTCACTGAGTGTATTACGAGAATTATCGCTTTCTTTTCTGTATGGAAAGTGGGGAATATATATAGAAATAAGAACACAAAATACACCTTGGTATCTCAAAACTCTTCAGATAGCCAGGGTTTTGTCTTGAGTTCCCTATTTAAACGAAGTTATCATTTTTCAAATTTTGTTTCCGTAATACACCTTATAATATAGTCCAAATCTGACAAATAGTCTAAATATTTTTTTTTATATATTTTGCTAGGCTTAATTGTTTGTTGTGTTTTGTGTCGTGTTTAACATTTTGCTCGTCGGTTTTTTCAGAATTAAATTCAGTTGAGTGGTAAAATCTGTAATGCAAAATTATAATGGATATAGAATATTTTAACAGAAGATTTAATATGTTTGACCAGATGGCATTTCCTTGCCTGAGGTATTTCGACATGATCATGCAATGTGTGCTTAAAAATAAATTTCTTAAGGGATAATAGTTGCATATTATATAGCGACGTTCGTTTCGTTAGATTTTCTCTTGTTATTTTACAATCCTAACTGGAAACACATATGCTTTTTTAAATATTTAGGGGTCAAACTAGTTTAAACATTTAATTCTTATTATTATAGGTTTTGTTTACTGGTAAGTAAGGATATAAAATAGTACTGAATCCTCCACTCACGAAACATTATATTCGAATTATATATTAATAGTATAACCTCTCAAAAATAACTTTTCCGCAACGCTGTCAGATGACCGACAATCGAAAATATACCGTAAGTAACTGGAATAGAGATAAGGAATCTTCATCAGAGAGAATAATTACTTACTGTCATATTGTGAGTTGAAGTGATTTTGAAAATTGATTGATCTAAGTCAACGTTGACTTCAATGTTATTACTTTTATTACCTCGAATGACCAAATTAAATTCTTGGTAATGGAGATAATAGTAATAATTTACTTGTATTTATGATCTTTAGATATCTTAGGCTAAGATAGTGAAAATAGCTGCACATGTAAATTTCAGCCAAGGTTTGTGCGAATGTAATTGTAAATTATATTAATCTAACACCCAGCAAGGCAATGCTTTAGAAAGCTGTTTGTTCTACAAGGATCTATATTCTTCACTTGTTTGAATTGCACATCATTATGGAGACACTGAAGTATTTCTAACATATGTTATTTCGGTCCAACCGTGGGTATATTAAGTGTGCTTTCTTAAGTGGTATCAATAATAATGTGTATCAATAATTTAATACGCTTATGATGTGGCTACTGATAACCGTTTTCAGAACAGAGTAAGGTGTAAACTGCAAACATAGAATGCTTGACTGCTAGCCACGTTCCCATAGTAAATGATACATGTTCTATGTAGATGGAAATCTTAAAGTCCATAATGAATGAGACGTTTACAGGAATTCTTAAGTTTGTATCCTGTTTTCGCTTTCGGGTGGGCACAAATACACTGAATGCTTTCGATATCTAATTCTTAGGTAATGCCAAGTGAATATGGAAAGGAATTGATATATGGGCATATATTATTTTTAGGTCTCAAATCATGCTTTGCACGTGAATCAACAATTGTCTGTGTAAGTCATGCTTATGTCAAGCTGTGGAATGAATCTCTATTATTTTTTGGACCAGCAAACATTTGAGTTTCCAAGACGTGTTCAAACCACACAGTTTAATTCATGTTATATTCAATACGTGAGCTTGAAACAAAGTCATTCTTAGAATCAAAATATTGAAGTGCACATGAATTTCGAGTACAAAATTTCACCTGCAGATAAACAAAATTGACCATTATTACCGGATATAAACGATTTTTCACAGTGTTGTATGACATTAAACTATAAGAATTCTTGATTAGCACTCTGTGCAAAATATGTGATGAATTGATTCACAAATATGTGATTCCTAGTGCAACAAGCGCACATAATATTGCGATAATAGTGAACATGCAATTCAATTATCTTCAATTTTATTAATCTGTCATTATGAAAATGCATTAACTCATGTAAAGAAAATTGGCATAAAACTGATTTTGAAATACTACATAACGTTTTGTAATAAGATTATTAATGTTCATTAAATTAATTATTCTCTCCTAAGAAACATTTGGACGTACATTCCTGTCACATGCATTGATTTTAATGTTCTTGAATAAAAATTTATTTATTTAAAGGTAAAACACTTAAACTATTTCTTACTTAGGTCAGTTATAAATAATTAAAATGTTTAGCAAAATGTATTTACTATAATAACCAGTCTTATACAGCAAGCTCGTAAAAAGCAGAAACACAGCGGCCATCTATGATATAATTTTATAACCGTGAAAGCATTACAAGTTGGAATTGTAGCATATTTCATTACAGCAATTTTATATAATAATAGGGTATCCCCGAAAACTAGGAAATACCGTCGTAGTTTTTGGTTGTATGACTTGAATAATTTGTTATTTAGTGTGAAAAAAGTCAAGTCAGAATACTCATAGATATATACAAGTGTATTTTGTAAGTTGGTCCCAGACGAAAATTACAAGTGGTACAATGAGTAGCGCCGCAAGGGGAGGAAGCAAGCGGGGTCACCGATCTGGGACCCAAGTGTGGAGGGGGCTCCAAGTGCTCAACAGTGGACGATATAGAAAATCTAAGACAAAAGCTAAACATTCATATTTGAGAAATAAGCTCGAAACCATCTTATGTTGTCGTTTAAGCTCTGGTTTCAGATCAATTTGTTTCACTGACTGATCTCAGAATTTATTTTATTTTTCAATTAGTTCACTTGGCTTGAAATATTGGAAACTTGCTGTCAACCTTCTGCTTTGGGACAGTTCTCTCTTGCTTCACTATCGAACATTAATTGTGGCTTCACCATTTGCATTTTGGGTATTGAGGTTCCCTAGTAGTCTCTCAGTTTTTATGGCGTCTAGCTTTTCTGAATTATGTAATATCATCCTCCAATTAATACATTTAGTGGTTTACATAATCTCTTTTTTTCCACTTATATTTTATCTCTTTAGTATACGTACACGTTTAGGTTCTTAAATGGAAAATTTCATGTTCATCGGTGGTAGTTCTCGTTTTTTAACTAATTATTTTGCCATGTAAAGTTCTTTCTTATTTAAATGTTGTCTATTGTGAGTTTTTTTGACTGAAACTGCTTGTTGTATTGGGAACTGTTTAAAGACCCTTGGTTTTTTATATGCGATCCACGGTGGGCAGTCTGGAATCCCCACGCACCAGTTCTCTCTTACATATTCTATCTTCCTTTCATTCTAGAAATTCTGGATGAGCTTGTTCAGTTTGTCCTCAAGGTTAAGGTAGTGTCCTAGTGGGACAATATGTGTTTTAAAATTTTGTACGTTTAAGAACAAAATCAAAATTTTACCTATGAATTGATCTTCTTACATCTAAACGTTTCAGCACAACGAGAACATACTTGAAAAAGAAATCTTCACATTTGTAACCAGAAAGCATGCTTCAAAACACTGCCCAATCTTATATACAAACGGAGCCTCTTGTCCAGAACTACGAGGTAAAGATGAGGAATGTGATATGAGATAGACAACCCTTAATACGTCTTCAGAAACGGGACCGAAAAATTGGTAGATTTAAGCAATGCATCATCCAATTTCCAAGAACATTACAGCTATTCTGCTCAGAGTGGAACGAGGTTACCAACTGCTACAGACAATAGGCACGAAAAATAGAAGGGAGGTAATTCTAGGTGGAAAAGTGCAAGCCCACTTTTTTGATGTCATGAAGAACATGGTGTAAGTCGCCAAGGTAGCGCGTCGGTCTTTCTGAAGAGGACGCTACAAGAAACCGACAAGCCGAAAGGTAAACAACACTCCGTGGGGTCCTACAGACACCGTCACTCAGAAGTTCCAGGAAAGACACCGTCGAGGACTTGTTTGAAACTTTAAGTACAGAGGAAGTTAAACTGCAACGTAATCCACCATTGCTTTTTCATGACCAACAAATGATTCTGAAAATGAAAACTGTCTTTCAATCAAACGAAATTTTATATTACATGGACGCTTTTTCAAACAAACATCTTCAGCAAGTTGCGTAGAAAATTAAAGAGGAAAAGAAACAAATCTATTAACATTAAATTGTAAATATAAATGCCGTATAATAACTTTCAAAAACATTGACTTCCCTCAAAATAGAAGCTTCATAGAAGAGATTTGTATCCTCCTCTACAACTAACCGAATATTTAGGCCTTCATAATATAATGAAACATTTCAGGTTGAAGATTGACAAGAATTACCAGAATGCACTGTGTGAGATATATTTACCAAAATACAAAATTGTCCTCCTAAATTCATATAACAGAGGCAACTGATGGATGAAGATGCAACAAGAACGACCGCAAATAGCATTTAGGGGTCCAAGGATCTTGAAACATTACCCAACATAAGCAGCCACAAACTACGAAATCTACGGTAAACAACATTTAATCAAGAAATACACAACATAATCCTTTCTGAATAGAGAAGTAAAAGGATAGAGCTGAGACTGGA
>JAGDQP010042471.1:0-16537 GCA_022664845.1 Lepisma saccharinum | reverse complement strand
CGTGATGAAAACTGGCTTGATATTGCCCAGGATAGAATCCAATGGCGAACGTTTGTTACTGTGGAGATGAACTTGCGAGTTCCATAAGCCATTGAGTTAGTTATAATCAAGTGGACATTCAGTAAGTATGTTCATGGTGACAAGGGTTGGTGTAGAGTTACAGTAACTGATTGTTATCAATTTCTAAAGAACATCAAGACGACGATCTGATTGGTACTATAATATTTCAGTATAAGCATTTATACTTTATCACAAACTTTTAACAATGAATAGCTGCAATTTTAGTGAGAATCATCGAAATCTGCAGTTATTTGTATTATTCCGTAGAGTAAGAGACTCGAACTCGAAAGATATAAACGAAGGAAAAAAGTAAAGAAAAAGAAAGAAAACTGGAAATAAATCTCTTGCTTGGCAGCTTCACAATCTCATTTCCAGAGACGCCTGATCTGAATACGAAGGGTCACGAGCTCCTATTCCGCTGTTGCTACAGAGTTTTCTCTGTCTCCCTCTGTAGACACATACTAACAGTGTTTCTCTTCACAAGGCCCCTGAGGTGTTGTCCGTTCAATGGAAGGGGAAACTCGATTGAGGGGACGCTGAAACTAAAGCCTTTCAAAGGAAGGGGGTTTCTAATTATTCTGATTAAAGGCATTGCAGCAGACGTAAATGTTAAGAGACCTTTCTCTAGCAAGCATTTGGATTTTCAGCCAGTACGTCCAGTCTTCTATTGAAGCTCTTGCAGGTGATTCTAAACTTGCTTCTCCAAATAACCCTCCATCCCCTTCTCTGACCTACTGTCTGTGTACATGTGTGTGTGTCTTTCACTTTCGCTATCATTCTTACTATTCAAAGTACCTACAGAAATTTCTCTTACTCGTCACTCTCTAGGTGAGATCCTGAAATGTGTTTTCAGTTACTGTCTGTCTCCTGTATAGATTGAACTATGTCCAAACAGAACTTTCTCGCCAACAAGCTAGTAACTATTTCAATATATAATACCAAAAAGGAAGTAGAACTAACTTAGTTGAATTATTTTTTCTACTCTATCTCTTATCTATTCGGTACTACGAAATACATTCCGTTAAAGTAATAGTGTTGAAAAGTTTGGACGTTTGAAATTCGTTTCTAAGTAGTGTAAACACACACTCTTACACGGTTTGGAAATTTCTGTTTTGATCTCTTACTGAACAAATGGTGATTTAATGCCATTAATTAAGGAGACCAATCAGATTTCCACAGACAGGTAAAATGGAGAAAACATGTATTTTATAAGTGACATATTTAGAGAAAAAATTTGCCTACAAGCCTATGCTACTTTTTTTTTATTATGCGAAGAAAAGTGAACAGTATTACAAACACTGTTTTGCCTTTGATTTTTTATTACGAGTTCAAAAGGAATTACACATGCAGATCACCACCATTGATTTATTTCTCCCTTATTCTAGTTTCGTTTACTGCTTACTATATTTTATCGCATTTTGTTGCTGTACAAAACAACAATGCTTCCTTACAGCTATCCCAATCCCAAACTATTGAATTATAATTATTATCAGTAGATTCAAATACAGTATGAAAGTGCTCACGATCCTGATCCAATATTACCAACACTCGGTGATAATTATAGAGTTGCAACCTATTTAACTACCAGGGTTGCCATCTTCCTGTTAAAAAAAAACAGAACAGGCTCTGTACCGGAGGTCTGAGGGTATCAGTACATAGAAAGCTACTTCCACGGAAAAGTTATACCATTTAAGCTTTAAAATTGTTTTAATGCCATCAAGAATTTATTTTTGAAGTTAAAAATTACTTCCGATTTAGTTAAATACATTGTGCTTTCGTTATTAATTAATTCTTCATTACAAATTTTCCTCCACCTCGTCAGTTAGAAAGGTAGTTCTGGGTGTATGACTTTGGGAAAACAAGACATAAAAAAATGTGTTTTATCTAAGTTTCTTGAAAGATGTTAAATTAATTTGAAATTTAGCTTGTAATTTTTAATAATTTACTTATCTGAAGGGTTTATAAGAAACACTGAAAATAATCAGGTCTTTTCAATGGAACAAGTAAATGGCAAACATGCAGAGGTAAGTAATCAAAAATTAAATGTTTCCCGAAAACTCCATATCTTGTACTGAATATTCTGTGCTTAAGAACTGAAGAGAACAGATTATTCTATCATCATGTGTTAAGAATCAATAAGCAAAGAAATCGAAAAGTTAAATACCTATTTGTATGCCATATAGAATTAATAAGTGTAGTTTGATGCCTATACGATTAAAAGTATTAAATCATAAAATATGTTAATGCTTCAGCTTTGTATGGTACAAATCTGTTCAATCTGCATCCCGACGAACATTGAATCGGGACAAAGGACCGAAAATCGTGACGGTTCCGACAAAATCGGGATGAGTGGCAACCCTGGAATGTAGTGCCGAATTGTTGGAACTTTTGTGGGGTAGTCTCCTTCCACTTGAACACAGAACATCCAAGTTGTTCAAAGTAGAGGTATTGGAACCATTCTTATTCCTCTTTTGTGTTCTCGAAGAATCCTGAAAAAGCTGAGTATAGTAGCTGAGAAAGTCCAGAAAAATCTCTAATCAGGATGACTGATCCCTAGAATTGCTCCCAGAACTTTTATGTTGCAAATTTATCATGCTTCTCTTAAGCTAGTGCTCTCGTTAAGACAGTCAATTGTGCTATAAGAAACAGAGATTCTATGTAAAGAAGTCTAATGCCTGGGACTAGCGAAAGTTTCGTATTCAATCTTTAGATCTATTTTATGAGTCTCAAAACTCATGTTCGCGTGTACTTTTGATATTATTTAGGGTATCATTTTTATTTCTGTCCTGTATCTCTGTAGTCATGGAGGTATTCAGGGAAAGATATCGTGGGATCAGGAGTTCTACGAAATCCGGATTTCTGTGTCAAATTAGTTCAATTTTCGGTGTAATTATATTTTATAAACTTTCCATCCATATTTCTACATTAGAACCCCTGAAAATCCTAGAACTCTTCTGGATACGCAACAATACACTTGCTCTTTACGTAAACGGATTTAGTCTAAATAGTTGTAGAATTTACCCGAGGAGAAAAAGTCTTATCGTGTATTTCAAAATCTTATATAGGTTACAGGAAGTGCAATGTTTCTTAACTCTATTGCAGTTGCCTGCTTTCGAAAACTGAAGGCTGGACATCATGACTGAGGTTCCTCCAAACTTCTTCCTCAGCCATATCAGACTAATGCCGGAATGGTATCTGCTAAATTGATCCCTACACAGCTTCCTTCCTACACCTCTCTGATCTACCCTATCCAGCTCTAAGGAAGAGACTATCCAGCCGTAAGGAAGATCATCAAAACATATAAATCCCATTCGTAATGTTAAACAATACCAGTTACATTTGCTTTCAGAAGGAAGTTTTAATCTGTACTCAGTATGAAAATTACGAGCGTACTGCTTATATTGTCAAGTAAGATGAATTTGTAAATTTGTTTAAGGTGAACGAGGATAAAGCTTCTAAAAAGTTTACTAGGTGTGGCGTCTCTAAACGTGGTATCATACTGGTAAGACATAGGCATTTAGTTTTTCATCTTTGCTAATTTATCCACCGTATAAGATGGTAGCACTGTGCAAAACAGTGGCGGCAATTGCCAGTTAAAGATGGATGGTGAGCAAGGCAGTGCTAGTGGGGAAATGGGTCTGTGACACAATTTTCGAACACGAATACCTGCTCTAGTCATCACCAGATGGTTTAAGACTAAGAAGAGTATTAAGAGTCGACAGTGTGTGGTTAGATAGTGAGGATTAGAATTTCGAAACGGGCCAGTGACAACCAGTGACATTGCGCCAAGTGACACAAGAAAACAAGCACAACATAGAATAAAACATGTGTCGAACAGGTGATACTGGTGAACAAAGAAGTTACTGTGATCGAACTGACGCATGAATTGAATCTATCATCTGGATTGATTTGGCAATGGTCAGGACAACATTTTCGAGATGAGAACCATAAAAATTGTCCCAGGTGTAAAAAAAAATGTCACAATCTTGATAATGACTGTGAGGAACAATAATATGTCCATTGTGGTCAGGAGTTTATATTACGAAGAACAAATTTTACTCTTGAAATAATAACTTTTGTAAATTGTTTTAGAGACACTCCTCGTATACAGATAGATTCAATTTTTTGAAGTTTTTCTTAAGGTTTAATGTAAAGCAACGATCTCCAACAAAAGATGGCAACACTACATCCGTATATGTCTAATGTATTATTATCGCCGTATGAAATTTCAATGCTGCTCCTACAAATTCAAGCCTAGAGAGTTCAAACTTTCAGGTAAGAAAGTTCATAAGAATAAATTCAATAGTTCGATCAATGGCGATTTTAATTTTCTTTCCTATTCATTGTTGAAAGAGCTTCATTATTATAGGTTTTGATATTCAAGCGATTTCAACAATGAAGAAAAATGAAAATAAAAAATCGACATTGATCGAACGCTTGAATGGGCTATGACCTTTCTTCCCTGAAAGTTTAAACTCTTTAGCCTTGAATTTGTAGGAGCAGCATTGAAATTTCGTGCAACGATAAGAATAAATTAGACATTAAACGGAGGTAGCGCTGCCATCTTTTGTTGGAGATCGTTGCTTTACTTGAAGCTGCTTACCGATGCCTTTTAATTATTTATGACAGTTATATTCCTGTTAATCATATATGAAACTGATTGAAATGTTATCTCATGATGTTAGTTTCGTGCATTCAGTCGGCATAACTCTGAATTCTTTTCTGAAGTATTGTTCTGAAGCCCGGGATGTTCGTTTAGAACTCAAGTTCCTTGAAGTTCAGAAGAGACTGACAATGTAATATTTTACTTGAACGAGCAAAAACAACGAGAGAAAAATAGCTGTGAATTACGTCACGCCCCTTTGTTTCATTGACCATAGTAGGGTGGTGAGCAAATTGATAGAAGATAAACCATTTTGGCAAAAAGGAATTTTGTGTAGATGTTGATAAGTTAATGGAACTTTAGTAAATAGTCGTGTAACAGAATGGAAGCAAGACATAAAGAAAAATACTATTCTACGGCTTTTATATATATCAAGAGAGCTTAGAAAAAAAGTAGGTTACAATCAAGGACTCCATGAATTTCTAGATATGATCTATCACTCTCTTGTGGTTAGAAAGGAAAGCTGACCCTCTACTGATGGATGACCCAGAGCTCTATCTAAATGGCTAGGGAATAAGATCCTTTTTTTTCTTTGTTTAGTATACCACCGATATGCACAACACTAAGTGCATCTTCATAACTAATCCTGTTTCTTTTCTTTCAAGGGATCTCAGAAACATCGAACAACGCCTAGAAATAAACAATTTAGATTCTCTTGAACACTGTATTATTTGAGATTAAAACTGTTTGTAAGTTAATCTATGAACACGTTTTCACAATATTTAGATTGTATTTAATTTGAATTTCAACAATTTTGGCTCAGGGCGATTATGGGTGAATTGATGTAATGAAGAAAGTTGAAAATAACGGGGAAACCCTAATACAACACACGCACAGAGTGTTTGTCCACCACAAATCCCACATGACGCAAGCTCGGATCGAACCGGGGACCCCCCCCCCCGAGAATAATAAGTAGATTTACAGATATAATAACGTCCTCGACATTTTGTTGATGTTTTAAATATAAGTGTCTGCAACTGTACCGATAAGGATCTATGTATTTCATCAATAGGCAATCAGATACAGGATACATAGTTTCAGCTATGTTGTTGCCGGGACACAACAGTTTAAGAAGAAAATTCACCTGTTGAAATCAGCGTACAATTCATTCTATTTCATTAATCAGCGTAGTGTAAATAGGGAATTTTATGTAAATTGTCTTTTATTGTTTTGCCTCGTAAAATTTGCTTTTAATATCTATATGACAGACAGAAAAGTTTCCTTTTTTGTTTCTAGGTGATACAATTTCTTATAATATCAGACTTCTGGTTGCTCAACTGCATACTCTACGCTTCTTCTTGCTACCGTACAAGAAAAAATACTGTGTCAATAAATTCCAATCTGAACTCGTTTTTTCTCTATCCTTTCATTGAACCACTAGTTTGCGTTGTACACGGATAAAGGCAAAAGTAAATCATGAGAATAAAATTGCTTCCATTAAAAAGCGAAATATTATAAGCTTTATATAATTCCATCAAGCTGATGCTTCAAAGTTCTCCTTTATACTGCTTTGAATATGTAATCATCAATTTGAATTAAATTTAACCTGATAAGAGATCGAGAATTGCACTTCGATTCAATTATATCGACCAGATTATGGTGTTAGAACATGAAACTGAGAAGTGACTGTTTAATTTATTTTAAAATAATAGTTTTCTCTGTTTGTTTGCAAATGTTCAGCAAGTTCTCAAAGGTAACAGTAGGTGGCTCTGCTCTTTCCTTACACTTTGCCCTCTCACGACGAAAAAATGAATTTATTAGAACTAGATACTTCTCATACAACAAAAAAGAAAACTTTTAATTATATCATTATATAATAAGACTGTTTTATTGTTAGTTTAAAATCCCTCAAACAGAAACTTTAAGTTATTATTACAATTATACTATCGAGGATATCCTAGTATTTTTTAAAAAAATAAAATCTATGGTTTATGGATTACTAAAGGTGTATTTTTTAAATCTTATTTTAAAGGGTTGCATAATAAATGAGTAGAAATTAAAACAAAATAGAAAAAATAGGAAAATTCATCGATATTGCTCTAATGTTTGTTGACATAAGGGAAAAAAGAACACAACTGCTCCCTCAAGAGAAACACACAAGGCAACTAATTTAATCCAGAAACTTATAACGAATTACTCTTACCCCAAATAAGTGATTACTGCTCTTTGACAAATGACCATTTTCATGACGAAATATAATGAGGAAATTGTGTAGTACTAAACTCAGTGAATAATTTCAAAAAATGTGTTTTACGTGTGTATGCTGATTATATGTTTATGGTAAAACAAAGACACTTAAACTGTTTGCTAGTTTCATTGCGTGCATACTACGTGCTATTCTGGTGTGAACTGCTTTTGCAGATGTAAATTTCAAGGCAGAGCACATAGATGTCAGAAGTAAATTGTACTGAGCGCGGAATTTTCACCCATACAGAGACTAGGGACATTTTATGGGGGAAACAGAGGAGGATAAAGTGGAGATGCCATTGATTTAACACTAAGCCACGGTGGACCACATCACAAGGACGTGTGGACGAGCCACTAAAGTTACTCTATATATTGATTTTCAGATCTGCAATACATTCTTCGCTCTTTTCCAGCCTTTGTGAATTGTGTCGGAGGATTCTGATGTAAAACAAAGCATGAACAGCTCTTCTTTCTTAGCTTACTTTCAATCATGTAGACAGAGTCATGACAACCAGATTATTTGGGTTATCATTTAATTTATAATTAATTATTTAAGGACCAGATTAACAGAAAAGACCTAAGGAATGTATGATGCCCATCGACTATCACTCCGCCTTAGATAGTAAAAAGGATTGTAGTGATCAGATTAATTGTCTAGATACCATACCGACATTTGAATGGAGAAATTGAGGGGAAACTAGACATTTATCACTGACGATGTCGGTAGCAGGGAAATCATTGGGGTATGATGTTTTCTCTATGTTCAAAAGGTTAATGGCTGCTATACAGAAAAGATGGAAGTGGATGTGTGATACTAGACAGGTACTCTGGGCGAAGGTAATAGTTGCCTACCTGGAGTTCGCTGCTCCCTGTTGATCTGCCAAGTATTTCGTGTGTGTATACAACGAAGAAAATGATACATTTTCAAGCTTTCCCCCCAATTATGCACACAGAATAAACTAACCTTTCAAGCTTTCCTCCCAATTATGCACATAGAATAAACGAACTAACAATCTTTATTTTTATGCCCTACACTCCTACAGTACAATAACTTTATTGATTGTTTCTTATAAAGTTTAGTCACTAATATATTTGGTTAACTTTTCAAGAACTTAAGGGAATTCAAGTTCATATGACATTAATATTGATACTAATATCGCTATCCGTTGCTTTTCAATCTAGATATCATTGCTCAGTGTTGTCTTATCGCATCTACTCAAATTATGCAGCACACAGGGAAAGAACGTGCTCTGTCCATTTTTGTCCAAATTGAGATAAGAGTGCCATCTGTTTTCCGTTTAAAGAGTCTTTAGAACAAGCTATGATACATGAAGAGAATATGTATGGTCCCGTCTGTTGGAAGCAAAACTTTATTTGGTTTGCCAGTATACGTACCTTACGTAACTTGAACATGCTACAAATGCATTGATCGGGTTACTTGTTATGAAAGCTAGAGCTGTAGTTCCCCTTCTCTCTCTCTCTTTATCTATCATTGATGTTCAGTTCTTTTTTCACCTTCTTTGTACTTCACTCTGTCGTGTTTTTTATGCGCTAAGTCCAGTGGATATGGTGTGAAGCAGCTTCTAATCATAATTTATTAAGTCTACATCTGCGTTTATCTTTCACATGTGTTCTCAACGTCATCGCAATTTTGATAATATGGCATATAATAACTAACACGTAGACAATATAGTATCTAGCTTCAAGTACCTGAGAAGTTACAAGTGAGGATATAAAGTTTGAAAAAGAAATCAAGGTTAGAATAACAATAGCGAAAAGAGACTTTCACTAAGAATGAAACCTTTTCTGTACAAGATGAAGAAAATTAGAATTTTAGAAAAATTGACTAAATGTATTATTAGGAGTATAGGTTTGTATGAAGCCGAAACGTGGATTTTATGAAAGTGTCGAAATGTGATAATGGAGAAGTATTGGAAAGATGAACATATAGAAGAATGTGAAAGATCAGTTGAACACATAATAATCATAAGAGTAAGTGTTGAAGAGAGTAGGTGAAAGGCAAATAATTATTGAGATTATAAACAAGAGGAAAAGGTTCAAGGGCTTAAAGGGTCCTGAAGTATTTGCTGCTTTCGGAACAACTACTGTAGATAGTGATAAAGATCTACCTATCATAATTATTGAGTAGGGTACATTTTTTTCTATTCCACTATGTTTTCGTTCAGTACAATAGAGCAGTAGAAAGGAACTATAATTAGCCTTTATAAACCGGAGATTAGTTCGCAACCACTGTTATAAAAGGTTTCAATTATTTATTATTTTTGAATTATATTATTATAAATTATTTGATTTTAGCCTTCATGACCGTAAATAGTAGCAGTTTGGGTGTTGTTAAAAGGGTGGATGGTGTGATTTAAATTGTGCACTTGACACCATAACACCGGAATCTTTTGTCAGACGCATGAAAATATATTTTCGCCTTGGAGTCGCTTAACGACAGGTTTGGTACATATGACCTACATTGCTACATATGATGCATGAACCAAGAGGGATACTAGTAGCAGTGGAAGGATAGAGTGGTGGGGTAGAAATTTTAGAGGAAAAGAGCGTAGGTGTGAACAACATTTTCTTTGTATGTGACTTGAAGAACAAATACATACAGGAAGAACAAATCATGTTATTTTTTTCAACTGTGCAGTGGGTGAAGACAGTTTATCTTGAAAGTTTGGAAGTTCTGAAGGAACCTGCTCCAAATTCCTGACGCTTCTCTGTGATCTGGTCTAGTGTCCTTGTTGAGAAACACTACATATGCAAACATCACATTTGGGAATCATCGAAAACATTAATTTTGTTAACGCTAAAGTTGACGAAGATACATATAAAACTCAACAATATGTTGAATACTCGATGAATACTGACGGTAGTATTCTATGCACATTGGTAACTTTCTTCGTTCATTGCTGAATGAAAACCTTTCTGCACTTAGATGAAAACTGTTGCGTTCACAAGTTTCTTTGATCACTGGTGGGTGAAAAGATTTCTACAGTGTCTTGAAAATTCTTGCGTTTGTAGCTAATCTATGTTACCAATCTATCTATCTCTTCTTTCAGAAAATATGCTACTCAACACAATTGAAAAGTTATTCTGAAATCAGTCGGAACAAATCCTCGGTTACACTGCAGGTTTTGGTTACACAATTTATTATTACATCTAAGTTTATTCATCAACGTGCATTTTGAATTATCCTTTATCAATCTAGTTTAAAAGAGCATGTTTCCAGGGAAAATACTTGTTTAGATTCCACTTAAAAGTTATTAAGGGACAATCATTTATTATCAGTGATTAGATGTATACAAAACAATATTTAATTTTGTTTGTTTATTTCTCAATCTTAAGCTGAAGAAAAATTCATTGAAAACTTTCGATCCCAATGAATTTTTAGTATTCGGGTATCCACGAAAACCTTCATCTTGTATTTCTTATTATCCCTTTACACTTTTATCGTTATTTCTTTCATAATTTCTTTATAATTTTATTTCATCTATTTAGACAATAGGTCGCAGAGAAGGAGGAAAGGTAGGGTTCTCTCGTATTCTTTCTAGAAACTTCCAAGTTCGCGGAAGCGGGTGCAATTTGCAAGATCAACGTTTAATCAGAGGCAGACCATAAGTTTCTTCTTGCCTTTTCCGTCTGAAGGCTTAACTCCTCGAAAAGGAGACTCTTTTCTCTCTACAACAGCAACGAAAGCAAAGAGCGCGACTGAGCGGCGGAGGAAAATGTGGATGTGATGGAAGAAGAAGAGGGTGCACTGATGAAATTGCATTCCAGTGCAAGAGGCGTAAGGGGCATCACTTCCACCGACTGCCTCGGGAAGCAACAGATACTCCTTTTTCTCCTCCTTCCTCGCTTGGGGGTTCTTGTACCCCCTTGCCCCCGTGCTTTAAGCCAAAACGCCCCCTTAAGAAGACAGCGCTGCGCAAAGAGGCCGTGTTGGTATTTCACCATGCTTCTCTTTGGCTAGCGACAAACCCGTAACAATCTCTCTCTCTCCCCCTGTCTTGGAGCCTCCTTCAAAGTTTCTCTCTCTGACACGAACTCCCGTTGCCCCTTCTCTACTTTCCGGCGCAGTGGTGTCTTGCCCCCCCCTCCTGATTCTCCCATACCCTCGCAACACTTCCCCTTCAGTACTCCTATTCACTCACTCACTAGGTCGTACTTCTCTTTGCTAGTACCACGCACGCTCCACTAGGGGGAGTCCCCGTTGCGAGACCGTCACACAGTGTGTGTGTGTTTTGCGCCTTGCTCACGAGTCAAACACAAGAGCGAGAGAGAGCGTGTGTGTGCGTTTTTCGCATGTTACAGTGTGGCCCTCGCCAAAATAGGAACGCTTAATACATCGTAAACGCTTTGCAGGCGGCGGTCACGCCGGATCCACGAGACGCAGCGTTCCTTTACACATAATCGCTAAGCACATCGTAACATTGGAACGTCGTGAACGCGGTTCTTTTCGGCAGCCGGAAATAAGACCGGAAACGCTGTTTGTTTTTGATATTTGCAATTCATAATAATAACAATAGAAAAAAAAAGTTGGAAATAAAGGATGGTGTCTGAGCGGAAATTGGAGGAGAGTGTTTGTACTATTTTAGGTGGTGACTAAGAAGTTATTTTAAGAAAATAGTGAAGTATTTTTTTTTAAGTTACATTATCCGTAATAAAGATATAAACAGGCTACATTTACCAGTTGTACAATATTAAGAAGACCCTTTCAGTAATTCAAAAAGGCAATGAATACGGAACAAAAATACAAAGGTAAGCTGAAGAAAATAAAAATTTACAATTTATTAACTACTCATTTACATAAATGAAATATTTAGGACATTTTTGTTTCTATCTTAATATTATCGGTTTAATTTTTATATATATGTAGTAGTTCTGAAATATCACCTCAACTAAATTAAGAGTTCACACGGTTTCTTGTTTTGCATAATTAGGTCAAAAGATGGGGATAGTGTAAAGTTTAAAAGCATAATAATGTCAGTTTTGCTATTTCGTTTTACTTTGTAGCCTTTTCATTTATATCAATTAAGAAGGGAAGTAAACTTCGATTGCTAGGGTTTTCATAAATGAAAGCATTTACTGCCTAAATAAGATACAAGTAAAACAGGCACAGTAGAACGTTGTAAAGTTTGAAAACTTTAGAATCATCTAGTTACTAATGGCAAAGTAATATTTTAGAGATTGTACAATAAGATAACAAAACCAAACCATTAAGAATAAATGAATCAAATTGTAATGCGTTGTAGGTCTAACAAGAATCTATAATAGAAAGGAAGGGCATACGGATCCCATGAATCCATTTTTGTACTTATTTTAATTTCGCGATTTTCATTACAAACCACATATTTTAGTACATCTTATAAATTTATCTTAAATTTCAAGTTCAAATCATATTTCTACCTCGTAAATAACTCATGATCATTGTTGTTTTCCTGCTTTGAATGAATCAGTTTTATAGACCTTTACTGACGTCACATTGTGACCAATAAAACTTATGAACTCTCAGTAACTTTGGAAAGTTTTTAATCTACAACTAGGCTTATTTTTAATTTGTTTTAGGTTATTTAAAACACAAATAAACGGTTGTTTTTATATACGTAATAGAAATTCTAGACGAATTTGGTCGTAAGCTGCAAATTAAAGCGTATTTGTTATGTCTAACTGAAGCTATACAAATTAAACAAATTAATAGGTATTAAATTGTTCCAACCGTATTTTAGAGCAAAACCTTACCCAGAAAGTCATATCATAGGATAAAATATAGTTTAACACAAACGTATCTAGATACTTATTTTCGAGTGGTCCAGGACATTTGGAGAATGTTCATAGTATAATGGGAACAAATATATAATTACTCCGAAAATTATTCTAACTCTGTGAGTTATGAAGCTCGGAATTTCATCGCCGCATTAAAAAAATGTTCGCCATAGGATTCTATCCAGGGTAAGATCAAGTCAGTTTTCATCACGAACACCTACCTCTCGAAGATCTCTTCTAATACTAATATTGTCCTCCCAAAGACGTCTTGGTCGTCCCAACAGTCCCTTTCCCTCTGACTTTCCAACCAAGATGGAATATAATCGTTTTCCTCCTATCCGAGCTACAAGGCCTGTCCACCATTCTTAGTCGTCGCGATTTCATTATTCTTACAACATCGGGTGAGTCGTACAGCCCGTGAAGTTCTTCATTATGCAGTCTCCTCCGTAAATTATACTAATGTTACAAATTAATCGACGTTTGAGGGGAGAGCCTGGACCCTGAAATCGCTTCTGGAGTTTAATATTGATGTATAAAAGCTCTTTCGTTTATACACTCAGGATTATCTCCAATCACCTTTACAGCCAATGTTTCTTTCAGGGAAAGTGTTCTGGGGGGATATTAAGATCTTTAGAGGGAGTGAAAGAGAAGAAGGGTCATATTCCTAGTAGAATAATGGTTTACTCTGTTTTTTTTTTATAAAATTTGTTGTTTTTAATTGCGGGTGATTGACTCAGTCTGGAGGTCACCCCTCTCAAAGAAACACTGTTTACTGCTATGAAATATTCCGTAAACCTCGGAGGGATAACTTGAAGACATGGCCTCAAATGAAGATTTACGTTATGCCTCAACAATTTTATAAAAAAATCGGAAACGAGACAACAATAAAACAATTTCATGAAAGAAACATATATAGATATTTTAAAAAAAAGTACTTTTCAAGATACGAAAATACATCAAATCAGAAATTACGGACTTCAAATTATTTTACCAAAAATATATCGTTTGAAAACCCTTTGTTTTAAGTATAGTCAGAATACATCTTGTAGAAAAATATAAGATTTTAGTTCTGGCAGTACTGATCGATACTAAATTCAAATCTTTTAATCATTCAATCTTTTTAGTCTGGTACTTTTAATTTTAATTTATTTTAAGGCCTTTAGGCAACTATGGCTCAAGCCGTGTTACTTTTTAAATACAATGTCTAGAAATACGCTTGGTATTAACACGATTGATATTATTATTAACAATTTGCGTTTATGGTGAAATTTTCACTATCTTCTTTTCTGAATTATTTATCACGCAGTAAAATATAATTTCAGTTTTTTTGAGGAAACAATGAAAATAGAAAATCAATAACAAGGATGATATCTGTTTAATTTTTGTTTTATGAAATTCAAATACGCCTCTGAAAGTAACGTCTCTTGGCAATCGTTCTTCAGAAGTAAGAGGTTGGGAAGATAGAACCCTGGGACTTATTTCAGGTTAAAAAAAAAAATAGGCATTAGTCTTGTAAAACTGAGGAAAACT
The DNA here is from genome assembly GCA_022664845.1 of Lepisma saccharinum. NCBI lineage: Eukaryota > Metazoa > Arthropoda > Insecta > Zygentoma > Lepismatidae > Lepisma > Lepisma saccharinum. The sequence continues at coordinate 2,322 of JAGDQP010042471.1, read as the reverse complement.
AATGAACCTCAACCTGATTGGCAGACAGCGGGACGTGCTTCCTAATTGTCAAATAGTAGTTAGCGACCTCAAAAGCTAATAACACCATACAAAAGAAATTGAAGGTTGGAATTATTTGTATTGAATCATTATCCGATGGTTTGATTTATTGAAGAAAAACTTTCTCCAACTTTGATATTAATTTCTTAAAAATGGGTTTGCGATGAAAAGTTTTACTTATGAATTCGACCAATGCTTTGAACAAACAATTATTTGAAAGTCAATTATATACATGATCTGTGTCTGTTAAGTCCTTTGTGATTTAGATTAACGGAACTAAATGGTGCAAGTAACGCTCATGCTTATCCAATTCACTAAATGCATCTGAAAATAATAGATAATATGCTTGTAAATGCTAGACAAAAGCCTTCAAAGACATGGGATAAAAAACGTTTCAACCGGAAGCTTATGAGCATCTAAAGCATATTTATTACACTGAAATGTGCAAGTCCTCAAAATATTATCTTGAAGTTACATTTCGTTAATCATCATTGGCATTTTACTTTATAGTTTCCATTCAGCACTGAAAAGTAACATTTATAGTATCACAATATTGCATTGTGTTTTTTTAAGTACTTTTGAAATAAAAATTAAAGGCAACGTTGTCCATCCTGCCATCTCTTGAGCATACAATAAGGTAATTTATCATAATTACGGAAATTCCGTATCAATATTTAAGGGTGTGGGTAATTTACTGACCAAGGCAATTTTTTGTGCTAACAACACAAATATTTGTCAACAGACGCTGTTCAAAGATATCAACTCGACGTTTCGATTTTTGCTATAGATTCGAAACCAAAAAAATAGAAAAAGTAATAATTAAAACTTTTTAAAGATATACTTTTCGTAAACAATTCGTACTGAACAGTACAAAATAATTTTGTTAATGTATGACTAAAAAGAAAAGCATGAGGCGCTCTCTCATATACAGTCACTTAATAAGATCTTGAATTGTCGCACCCCATGCTTTTCTTTTTAATCATGCATAGCCTAAACAAAATTATTTTTTACTTTCTACTACGAATTCTTTAAGAAAAGCATGTCTTTATAAAGTTTTCTTACTAGTTTTTTGAAGTTATTTCGGCATTCAGATACTTTTTTCATGCTAATGTTTTGTGACCCAAATCCTAAAGTGTTCTTCAACCAGTCAAACGACAGATCGTTTCAGGCTAGTGTTTATTTTAGGATAAAGAAATTCATATTAAAAATAATTAACATAAGCTTTTAAAATATATAAATATATGAAATTAACAATGGAATATTGTATTGTCACCCGTCGTACGTCGCTGTGCAATATTTCATCATCGTATGACGTCGGAAAATGAGTTAAATTAATGTTGCAAGATTTGAGGACTTCGTGAACCACTGTGAACTAAAGAAAAGAATGTATAAATTGGGTAAATAGGCCTAGAACACAATTTGGTTGACCACCTTAAGTTGACCACCTCCATGGAAACGACCTTAGATTTGCCACCACCAAATATCCCATCAATGATATTTCAAATTTTACTATGTTTTTTATACCAAAAACCTAAAATATTACTGTTTTTATACTAACACCATTATTAAATATATACTCATTTATATCAACTTTAGATTATCAGCTTTGAACATTATATCTGTTTGACACTTAGACAATCCATGATTGTTTTGAGCAATACTAGTTGGGAAGTTTTTGTGCTTGTTGTTTTGACGCTGCGACGAAAAACTTTGAAACATGGGGAGCAAAAGCGTGAAAAAAAATTGTTACGGAGTTTTGTTTAAAATCCTACGGTAAAAATCGAAATATTCCGTTGATATCTGATGAGCATGTATTATCTTTCGCGAGCGTCTGTTGACAAATTTTGTAGGTACATATTTCTACATTGAGCTATTACAAATAACATTTGCTCTTAAATGCAAGAGTTATTGTTAAAAATATTTGGAATAATTGTATTTTGAATCAAGTGATTTCCTCCCATCCCAAAAAGGAAAAAACTATATTTACATCATATCTTGTTTTAAAAATTACATGAAACAAATATAAGCGACGTAAAGGAAAAATCTTCTTCCTTACCGCTCAGAGGGCCAAGTGGAGTCACTAAGTTCCCCCCAGTGTTAATTGTTTAGTGATTCCTTTGAATAGATTTTACTTGCAATGGTGTATCTTGGGCTATGTGAATAATTTTATGTATTGTATTTAACCTCTAAGTTTTTTGTAATTATGCTCTATGTTTACGAGTTACGGGCCCTGGGGTACCTACGGTACCCCACTCTACGCGTTGACACCAACTGAAATGTCGA
>JAGDQP010042470.1:0-16537 GCA_022664845.1 Lepisma saccharinum | reverse complement strand
ATGTAGACACGCCCACGAGTCAAAACTGATGACGTTTTTCACGGTATACTTTCTTTCATTATGCGCAATACAAAGATCAAAAACGCAATATATCATCGACCCGAGCAGGTACTGTAATTTATTCTTCACGTAGCTAAGCAGATTACTAACAGACGCAATGTATGTTTCCTCAGTTTGATTCAGCAGGTTTGAATTGCCACAGCTCTGCAGTGAACTTAATATGCCAAATTTGTAAAGGTAAACAAAAATCAAGGCTTAATATGGTATGTTTGTCATCATCAATTTTGCCACAATCTTGCACCAAACTTGGTACGTGAAGTTTAGCATTGCAAGAGAAAATCAAGGCTAGTCCAAACTTACTATAAACTTGAGTGCTATCTGGGAATACCTGTCACAAAGTTTTGCATCTCTCAACCTCTTGTTTTTCAGAAAAGTGCAGATTAACTGAAACGATTCTGTAGAATATTTTATGACAGCACCGAGATAAGAACTGGCACCGGGGAAGAGAGTGATTTCTTAATTCAGAGCTTAAACCTTACTAACTAGTCAGTATACCTCCTCCACTTGGTCACCCTACTACCTGTCTTCAAAAGCTTAATTTCTTAGTGTAAACTCGTGTAAAGTATTTCTGTGTAGGGACTAGGTTCAAATCCATATCTGCGTAGAGAAGAGTTCAAAAACAAGTCAGTACTTCAGACTGGTGTACAATACTCAGGAACAATCATGGTATAAAAGTACCAATCTATAGAATTTAAGAAGTCTTTCTTAGTATTTGGTAAAGAATGTTAAAACATTAAACTCAGTGCCCGTGGTCTATTGATTAGGACTTTGGATCAGACACGTGTTCGATCACCACTTCCGGCCATTGTGACTAATTTCCTCCGTTTCACCAGGCCAGTGCCAGTATTATTCCCCAACTATGGCCACATCCGCTACTTTTCCTGTCTCTGGAAGTAAACACCGAGAGACGTCATCCGTCCGATTGATGTGCTTAGACCAAAGTTGTCTCTTAAACAATTAAATAAAAATTGAGACATTGACAAGTATAGTTTTTCCCTTATACTAACTTCTGTTAACCTCCATATTGTTCTTTGTGTACTAGTTCTAGTTAATGCCTTAGTTCATTTAGAGACTGTCAGGTTTTTCTCCCCCCCTTCGTGCCCCAATATCCATTGGACATCATTCGACAGTTAATATTATTTTGAAGCAGGAGGAGACATGGGTGGATCCTTTTAGGCTTAGGAGAAATAAAAACTTGCGGTTGGCGTACAGTACTTTGAATTGCATCACTAGAACCGAGGTCCATAGATTAGTTGATAGAGCGTTGGCTTTGAACCTAAGATATAATTATGCATATTATTCATTACTATATATACTTTCTACGTTTTCACGATTTTCTGTAAAGCATTCAGAAAGAAAATTACTATAAATCCAATACTGGTTTTAAGTACTGCCATGCTGTCTAAGGCAACTATAATTGACTTTTCAGTTTCCTTTTTATCTAAAAAATATTGTGCCTTGAACCTGTTCATTCTATATGAAAAATAATCTAGGTAACTGCATTAAATAAGCCCAAACAGTGTACGGAAGCCGCGGATTATTGTTTATTTTTGAATGAACCACTAGAGCGACTGTGAATTTAACATACCACAAGTTAGAAAAGGATATATTGATTACACTCTTTTTAATAGTTACTCGTGTATACTTTACATATTTTCATTATTATCGGGTTATCCCATAAGTAATGACGCATGTGCTATGACCGCTGCAATGACGCCATTTGACGAGCGAATAGTGAAGCACGTGCCATAGCTAAATCAAATAGGGTACTTGATTGTGCAGCAATGTGTAGATGGTGAACGGTCTGCTCCACGTTTTGGGAAGTGTGGCTTGTGTTTGATCATGGCATTGTCGGAGGACCACATACTTCCTGTCATGCTGTATGAATTTCACTAGGGACATATAGCCAGCGCAGCGGCACGAAACAACAATGCCGTATATGGTCAGTGTGCTGTGGATGTGCCGAAGTGCCAGAGGTTTCGGTTTGGGGACACCAACCTTACCGATAAGCCACGAGAAGGGAGACCTTTGCAGTTGGACAACGATGCCCTGCGAGCAGCGGTGGAGGCAATGCAAACTGTTGGCCAGCGAAGTGCATGACATCCATTCGACCGTTCATCGCCACCTTGGATACGTGTCAAAACTCGGAAAATGGGTTTCCCATGCATTAACGCCTCAACAGAAGCACAGCGAGTTGACATCTGCTGTTCCCTGCTCACCCGTCACAAACGTGAGCCATTGCTGGACAGAATGGTGACAGAAGATGAAAAGTGGGTCCTCTACCATAATATTACACGCAAACGGCAGTGGGTAACTAATGGGTGCCAAAACAGTATCTCCACCTCTGCAAATTTATGTTGAGTGTTTGGTGGAATATTTGGAGCTCTTGCCACGTAACCAGATCATCAATACAGTCTACTGTTAGCAGCTTGAACGCCTACGAACTGCATTGTTCGAGAAACGTAATGCTCTGGTTAATCGCAAGGGTGTGCTCATCCAAGATGATAGCGCGCGCTCACACACGGCAAGAAGGACCTGTGCTAAGATCGAGAAATGTGGTTGGGAGAAAGTTCCCCAGCTGGCGTTTTCACCAGATCTTGCACCATCAGACAACTGTCTTTTTCGCCTCCTGCAAAACCACCTTTCCGGCAAAACAATGCCAAATGAGGAGGATCACGTGCGACGAAGTGACCCAGTTCTTTACCTTCAAAACTGGTGACTTCTTTCAGCGGGGAATTCAACAACTGGTTGACAGGTGAAAGAGTGTTGTGGAGTCCGATGGATACTATTTTCCTGACTAACGGTAGTGTTCTAGGTAAGTTATCATTGTTTTCCTCACGGTGCAAAAATACATTACTTAAGCTGATATATATATATATATATATATATATATATATATTAGTAATGTTTATGTAATGTATCTGTTAGTGTTATTTCGTTTTGTCAGTATCTCTTTCTGATGTCAGAAGTTTGTGTGTATGGCACGACGTGTCTGATGATTTTTTTTATTTAGCTACTGATCTTTGAATATATATATTTTAACGAAAATCCAAACGTTAAAACATTGCTTGGGCGGACCAGGCAACGAAATACTAAGATGTAAAATGTCATATTTATGAGACGAAAGGAAAATGCCCGATCATTTTGACCAGCACTGGAATAATCGAATTTGAATTCTAGTCACATGTCCGTGATGAACAAGGGAACACTGAAACATCTTCTGGCTAGCGTTGTTAACGTGTTGAAATTAAGTCAGTTTATGAAAACTGGCTTGGTCTTGCTCAGGATAGAATCCCATGGAAAACATATGTTACTGCAGCGATGAACTTGCAAGTTCCGTAAGCCATAGAGTAAGTAAGAATAACATTTACTGTTATGTCAGATGGACTGTAAATTTTAACATTATTAAGTTGGCAAGAAATGCACAAAGAAAAATGGATGCTGAATTAGCGGAGATTCAAACAACAGTATCCCATCACGTGCATATGGTTTGTCTCAAATTCGAGCTGAACGTGGACCGCTGTGACTCAATGGTAGAGCGCTCACCTCTGGTGCGTGGGGTCCCCGGTTCGATCTAGACTCGTGACATGTGAGCTTTGTGATGTATAAACACCGTGTGTATGGATTTTCTAAGGTTCTCCCGTTTCCTCCTACTTTCTTCATTTCATCAATTCTCTCATCATCATCCATTCGGCCTGAACCAAAGTTACCTAAAGACCTTAGATAAAATTGAATTCAGTTGAGCTGCTTAACTATGCTGGTGTTCAAGGTAAGATAGCTACAGTATCCTGTTTGTTTTACTGTGAAACTGAATTATAGTTATTTTTACTGTAATTGGTGCATGCTGGCGTTGATGAGGAGTCTTCAAACGGCGACGATACATTTTCACTTTTTTTTAGCATTTCCGCTCCGATGATTACAGAAATGAAACTCCTAGATATCTAGTGTAAGAAATAAAGTTGGAAAGTAGAATAAAGGTGACTTTCTCTGATAGTTATTTTTATTTCAAATTCTGATTTCCCGTTTTGCAACAATCTCAGGTTTTTGTTTAACTGTGTCGGTTGCAAGTTTTAAGAAGTAAACTATTTGACTCACCCTTCTTCAAAATCTGTATATTCGACTTACATGGCAAGGAGTGTTTCTACAGTTATTCATCACCTTTGAATGACGACGTGTAATATACATCTGACAAAGCTGGTCACATCACTGGTAGGCCAGCAGGCGAAGACACCAAAGTTCTGTTTATTCCTTGCCATTGCATTTCTTCTGTGCTTCCTTTAATAGGTGCACACATAAGGTACCTTGTGTAGAAAAAATGTACATCTAATTTTAAGTATTCATTCTTTTAATTTGTGCTCTCACGTACATGAACATTATGTAGAAAGGATTTTACGTTTAATTTTAAACATTTATATTCTCTCTTTCTCCATAGTTTTCGCAGTTTAGGTTCTGCTGCATTGAATATGGCAATGGTAGCTTTAGGAGGTGCGGATGCATATTATGAATATGGAATTCATGCATGGGATATTGCAGCCGGTGATATAATTGTGCGGGAAGCCGGTGGTGTTGTTGTAGATTGTTCTGGTATGGCATTTCTTAACGATACTAATTTTCCTCTCGCATGACCTGTTTTGTTTGAAATAAACTCTTTCCTGAAATTGTTTGTTTATAGATGTTTTTGAAGTTCAAGTTTGGTTTATGTTGTACGATTTTTTTCATTGAGTTCTTTTCTGCTGCACACCTTTTATTTTAAGTTGTTTTTTTAGATATTTGTTCCCAGTGGAGGAAAGGTATTGTAGAAGTCTGACAAGGTGTCATAAGTTAATGAGTTAAATGCGTCTTTGTCTATATAAGCTTATTACAAATAGCATACCAGTGTGTTTCTTTTTTATTTACAAGGTTATTATTTTCTTATATGTTGTATTTTTTCCTATTTCTATTGGTCAGTGGAAACTTCTTTGAGTTTAGTAGAGTAATATGTAAAACTGATACAGTTTTGGTTTACATTCATTAATTATTTATTGAAAACTACGTAACAGTTTAATTCATTTGTATTTATAGCTTTTAGGCATCTTTGGCTCAGGTTGGGACAGGGTAGGAGAGAGTATTTGGGAAGGAAATAGGCCCGAATCTAGATGAAAGATACCATCCTAACATTTGCCTGATATGATTAAGTTAAAAAGAAACATCAATCAGGGCGACTGATCGCTGAGCTTGAACCCAGCACCTTCCAGATGCGTAGCTAGTTCATCTACGGTCGCTTCTTAGATAACTGTGAAATAATATCTAATTGTCGTTCTACCTTTTTGCGACCATTAAATTCTAAAAGTAAAAGAAGGAAAAAAAGCTAATGAAATATCATTGATTCTGTCTCGCTATTAGTATGTGCATTCACGATCCAATTACTTTGATACACAGTGTGTTTAATTAAATATTGAGACACTACGAAAAAGAAGAAATAGAATAATACTAGCGGCAACATAAGGTTATATATTTTTTAAGTAATCACATCTAATGTCTACATACTGTTTACAGTTGTTATATAAATTTCGATATCACGTCTTTAAGTCGTATGTGGTATCCCTTTCAGTTGGTCGGTTACTGTATCCTGACTGTGTAGCTCATATCACGGTTTTCCATGACTTGAATGTAAGGAAAGCATTCTGTGGAAGTCAGATTAGGAAAATATGGAAATTTTTTGGTGAGGGATCATAGTCCTATAACAGCAGACAGTTTTTGAACTCGTAATATTCCTTTGAAGTCACAAGCTTTCGAACACCTCCTCATATTGAAGAACTGTTTCGTTAATTTTTCCTTTTGAGACACATTTTCAGTGGATGATACCTTTATACCGAAAAATGGCGAGATGTTTCTTCTGCCAATTCACATCCTTTACGGAAACGAGAAAATCATTCAAATGATCCTGCTTGATACAAATACTCGTCTCCATGACGGCAGGTGTTAAAATGTTAAAAAAAAAATTCATAACTTTTTCCCCACTGCAAAATATAATTTTAATATCTGTTCTTTACTCTATTTTCACTTTCTTGAAGACATGTAAACTCACAAAAGAACATATTTCGGGCACATAGCATTTAATTTTTATTTAACTTACATTTATGGGCAAACAAGCAGCTATACCTAAGCCGTCAATATGTCATTCCTCAGACATGTGATGGGTTCAGGCCATAGATGCCTGTCTGTCTGGCCCACAAATGTAAGTTAAATAGAAAATTAAGTGGAACATACCCGGAATAGCTTGCGCGAGTGTATACAACATCGGTTACTTTCTGCGTTATAATTCTTGAGTCAAGAACTACTGACTGGAGAAGCACTAACGTGCAGTGGTTGGAAATTTCCATGGATGTATTTTGACCAAACTCGAGAGCGCACGCAGTTTTATTATTCAGTTGCTACCTGTATAGTTAGGCTACGCCTCAAGTAGATCCGAAATGTAAATATCGAAATGTTCCATTGCATCTTAACATATGAATGAATCGAGGCGAACGGAATGACTTTGGAAGTGGCCGAAGTTGGTGTTTGTTTCTTGAACTTACAGTTTGATGTCGACGCTTTAATTATATTTAAGCGGAAATGTTATTGATTGAACATTATCGTTGGGAGCAAGAACACAACTTTGTAGGTAAAATGCTTAACGTAAAAGATATATTTCTAGTTGGAATTTGTCAGAACTTTTATTTTTATTTCAGAAATTGTAAGAAATCCTACTTTTTTAACTGCAGTACTTTTCACAAATATGTTTTACTAAATACTGCATATATTATTAACGCAACTGAGGCCCGAAATAAAAATATATATTTGACAAAGAGGTTATCTACGTTTACGAGATCGCTTGTAGGTGCATAAGGAAAATACGAAAATTAGAAAGTTAAAACTTTTCGCTAAAAGTACGTGTTCATAAAAATTAGGAAAAAATGTGAGAAGAGGAGGAAACGTGTAACCACTTAAGCTGTCATATAACAACGTCATTGATATTATTTTTATCCTTTCTGTTAAATAGCTAGGTTTACTTTTTTTACCTCGTTCTCTTGAGTGTATACGTAGTCTTTTTTTTTTTTTTTTTTTTTTTTTTTTGTTCAAAATTAATTTCGGAGGTGAACTTTACTTCTTAAGAGCTTTCTTCCCATCAGAAACGAAAAAGTACGCGTTATTTCGTCTCTAGTATATATCTACAACGTTTTACTAAATCAGCTCACATAACTTCACGAATGTTTTTTTATTTGTAAAAGGCAGAAAGCATAAATTAACATCGGTACACACGGGTTTCGTGGACCGTGCTGAAGAATTAGTATGTCTACACAATGAATCAGTTTCAATACCGAAAGCTCTGTATAACACATGCAATTTGACATTTCATGAAAATGTGTGCTACTTGGGTACAATGTGCTAATGCAGATAGTGATGTTTACGCTCATTAATGTGAGGTAGTAGTACTTTTAAGAACTTGTCTCATACAGCTTCAAAACTTAAGTCATAAATAGGGATGTAATTACTCCTAAACCTTGTATCCATTAAGATATTTATTGTTTTTAGTTTCAGTCTGAGGAAAGCTCTGTTTGAGAGCTGAACTGTTAACACATCGTAAGTTTTTGGCTCTTCAAATATTTGGTCTTGTCAACTTATTTCAATGAAATAAAAAAAAAAAAAGTTGTAAAAAATATTATAGCTTAAAATGTTTGCCATGGTGTACCCTTTCTAATGTAGTATATGGAATTGCGTTGAAATGCTAACCTCATCTCCCATGTTAGTTTTGGATGTTTCGTTATTTGAAGTTTAAAACAACATAAATATTGTTAACTAAATAAAATCAGTGTACACTATACACAAACCATTATATTGTTTCAAGATGGTGCAGATTACTTTAAAATTGAATATACATAAAAATTACGTGGTAAATGGATATGTGCTTAAAAAATAGCTTGGTGGTCGTTCGTAATTCAATTTGTGCTTGTAGGAAAGTATTTCTGAGCTATCTTCTTAGAATTTTTATGTCTTTATTGGTATTTATATGTGTTTGTCGTGGTCTTTTTTCTATTTTTGTTTCTTTCTATTGTCTACTAACATCTGTATCTAGTAATTTCTGTTTGTCGTGTTTCTTACTAACCTTTACCCCTTACAAATCTTTGTTATTGTTTTCTTTGTTTTTTTTTTTTTTTTTTTTCATTATTCCGTTTCACAAAACCATCTCAGATATCTGCTGGTACTTTTAAAATGTTAATATCCTGCTTACAAGGTTGACAAATATTGTCGGTACATATTCTAAAAACGAAATTTCTCATAAGAAGAAGTTCTTTACAAGAAATTTCGAAACTACGTAGTTTCGAAGTTTTGTGTGTTCAAAGTTAGTGCGGCATTGTCACAAATGACGTAATATCTTGATAAGTAATAACGCAAACGGTATCGGTTTACCAAATCACAATCAAAGTTCTAGGCTGTACATCAATTTGAGCAAATTTTGCGATTGAGAGGGTGCCGCATAGACGGGTTTTGTACCGTAAAATTTCATTGTTAATGGATTAACATTGCACAATAAACTAGTATAGAAATTTCCTCTAAGCTGCATTCTTCAATTACATTTGCTTAAATACATGTATTGGGTACAGTTTTGATTGTGATTTGCTAAACCAGCACGGCTTACGTCATTATTTGTCGAGATATTACATCATGTATGACAAAGCCACCTTAACTTTGGACTCCTCTAATTCTTCGAAATTTCTTGCTTGTTTTGATGAGAATTTTTCGTTCCTGGAGTTTGTTCCCCTAATATTTATTCACCCTGTATAAGCAGTTTTTTTGTTATATTTTGTTACTACTTCTGTTTTTATAACGTACAAATGTCAAAACACATTTTATTGTTTTAGTTTGATGTATGTAATTTCTCAGGATTCCCACTGACCTGGGAAACCATGAAAAGCCAGGAAAATCAGCTTACAAGTATAAGGTTCTGTAAAAGTTAGGAAATACGATAATGATATTCAAAAATCTGGAGAGACCAGAGAATATACAGTGTGATCGAAAAGTTGCTCAACCCGATCTTCAAGTGTTAGTTTTATCGTGTACAACCTAGCCACCTTATATTTTTGTCGACAGGCGGAAATGGCCATGGACAGCGATTCATTGTACAGCTTGAGTAAGTATAGTTAGAGTAAGCTGATGTCGCGAGAGCTATGTAGTTATTCCAGACCCTGCGTGTAGCCATTGTTGTACATTATTTCGCTCAGTGACGTACGAAGAGGGAGGGGGGAAACTTTTCCCCCAGAAATTGAGTTTTTATTTTGGTAAAATAAGTATTTGCATTTTACGTAAATTTCACACCCAGACATACCTCAGATCCTCTCTAGCCGACCAGGTAGCCATGTGGTCAGAGGCGTTAGGTCTGCGACTTGAAATTCGCGGGTTGGAATGCAACCAGGGGCATGGATGTTCGTGGATTTTAACGAGCATTGCCTTCGCAATATAATGGTGACGGACAGAAGTCAAAAGCTACTGGATTGACCCATACAAAATAAAGTTTACCAAAGTTTTTTTTTTTCAGACCCTTTCCTCTTGAAAGGCGCTGGACACCCCACCACTCCGTCTCGGGACGGGCGTAAGCCATAGTGCTCTTACCGCCCATAAAATTAATTTTATCTTATACCTCACCCCGAAGCCAACTTCTAGGTATGTGCCTGACTTCACTAGTCACTCTTATGCGAGAGTGATTGAATATCACAATGTAAGATCTCTCAATGAGTCAAGGCAACACTCGTTTCGTCGTTGTTGTTGTTGTTCCAGAATAACACCTGTTGTTGTCCTCAGGCAGTCAGTCAAAAGGTGATTAAATGTGTAGTAATGTGTGTTTTAGTTTTTAATTACGCTGTATTTGTGCGTATGTATAATATAAAATGTAACAAAGTTGGAGGCATGCTACATAATCCAAGAATTAAATACCGATAGCGGAAACTTACACATATCTCTGATCTCCTTTATTGGTAACATACTTGGGACACGTAATCACTAACAGATTACACACCAACCCTTCACCTAAGACACCCCCCTAAAAACAGGTTAATTAAACACACAACACTAATATTAAAATAATTTTTATTATAATTTGTACAATTTTTTCATACAATAAACACGTTCCGCATTTCGAGTATTTCCATCAACTTAATGACAAAAAAGTATTTTTTTTTTTTCCAAAAAATTAGTTTTCCTCCAAGCTTCTGGCAACACTAGAAATAAAACAATTGATCGTAAATTGCAAGTGTAAATATTTTTTTACACATTTGACGACTCTTTGACGTGATTGCCTGAGGACAACAGGTTGTTGCCCCCGCCAAAAATCAGTTGTATGCAGAATTAGTATAATTCTAGGCTTATTATACATATTTAATATACATTTCATACCTTGACTTACCTTGGACCCTCTCCCCGGAAGCTCGTGGATTCCTCCCAGAGTCAACTTCTAGGTACGTGCTTCCACATTTATGACCCTTAGCGCGTTACGCAGTGTCCATATTTAACTTTCATTTAGCTAAAATAGACATTTCCTGTGTATTGACATGTGACTGAAAGTGGTGGCGATTGTTTCAGCTGGAGCCATTGGTTCCAAAAGTCTGTTGTTTTTACGATTGTTTTATAGCAGTAAGGAAATCACGTGATATTCTTGACTTCCGTATTTACTGTATATAGTATTATGAAAATAATTACCTGGAAAATGTGGAAGTGTCAGCGAATTCTTTCTAGCTAAATGAATCAGAATCTTGCTTTTTTGTTATAGTCCATTGTTATTTGTGTGTCCGTTGCTTTTCCAAGTTTTCCTTAATTTTACCAGACAAATGCTGGGATAATACCTGGACTAATGCTCTGGCCGCCACATTTCCTTACCTTTGCCCCGAAGACGGAAGTGTTCGTCAAGGGATCCCATAGACTCGTGACAAGCAGTAATTGCCTGCCCATCCCATTAATGTAAATTAAAAGAAATAGTACTTTAAAATGTTTGTATATGTAACACATCACATAAAAAAGTGGCACAACTCAAAATTTGGCTATTTTGACTTGGTGGGAGGCATAAGCTCTTTTCTTAACTCCTTATTTAAGTTTTACATCATGTAATATTTTATGTTTTACGACCATTTCGGCAACATCTTCAGAGATTATGATGTAAAAGTAAACTTTTCAAATTGTTGCATTCTACATTGGACTTAATTTGAGCCATTTTTTTCTTTGTTGAAAGTTTGATCATGTATTGTCATTTCACTGGATTATTATTATTGCATAGGGCACCAATTGAACAGTTGAAATTTACGTCATATCGTCTCTGAAGAAGTCGACGAAACGGTTTTAAAATAAGCAGAACTATTACATGGCGTTGAAACAGATAAAGAAGTTACAATATGAAAAAAACATGCAAAAAGGTTTCAAATTTCGTGTAGTTGCTTTCCTGAAAGAACGTTTTACGTTCCAGAAAAATAGCATTATTTTGAGTTGTGTCAGCTATGAAATGTGACAGTTATTTCTACTGTGTGTATGTTTATCGGATCGTAACCCTGCCGTATGCTGAGGATTATCTATATTACCATAATTGTACTTTTTTTTTCTGTAGGGGGTCAGTTTGATGTAATGAGTAGACGAGTATTATGTGCAGGAACCAATACATTGGCTCAGCAACTTGCTAAGATAATGGTTCAGTTCTATCCAGAGAGAGATGGCTAGAGATGCAATTAAGGTAGAGTAAATTGTTGTCTTGTAGCTTTTAAAGGAAATTCTAAATGTCATCATGTTTGTGCATAAAATCAGCTGTGAAAATCAATGAGTAAGGCAACCCTCAATTCCCAATGCTAGATGGTAACACCCTCCACCCCCTTTCCCCGAAACACATATGCTACTCCTACAAATTCAAACTCGATTTACAATAATAATTTCGCAACGTAAGAAGTAAGAAATTCGATTTCGGGGAAGGAAACGAAAATTGATACCAACGGTTTATTTTTTTTTTTTTTTTTTTTCCTCGCAACAAATAAAATATTTTTTCTCAGACATGTTTTTCAGATGAGTAGATGCTAGCTTAGGGAATGAGATTGACAAATGCTTGGACTTCGCTTCTTTTAATCTCTGTTATGAACTGTTGAACATATATTCGATTTTATCTCTTACATTTTGTTTCTTCTGAAAATGCGAAGAGCTACGTGCAGAGGACGATGAGACCAACATATCTTATTGTCTTGGCACCTTGAATATTGACTCCAACAAAATCATTGTGCTACGCATACTCAACAATACTTTCTGCGATCTTTGCAAGAAGGAATAATGGAGTGCTAGAATACCGTAAGTGTGTGTAATGTTTATGAGTAATTGAAGGCTTCACTGCGGTTTGGGTCCAATCGTTTGTCTGTATGTAACAGTGGAATAGAATCTGATTAACCGAATGGCCCTAAGTTGCTCTAAGCATAGTCCACATTTATACACATTAAGAACTTCAGTCATATGTTTTCGCTAATTGAACTTCGCTTCTACAGTGTCACTAATTCTCTTGAGAGAGGAAGGTTTTTTTTAAAAAAACCCTTCCGAAAGTGAGAATGTTCAGATTTCGTGCAAACACAATTTATGAATCAATTATATTTAATTCCAAATAGCTGCTTACATTTTAACTGTCGAAATTACCCATTGTAAGATTGTGCATGGTAAAATGAAAGTTCTGGGCAAGTAATACATATAACTCTGAGAAAATAAAGCAGATCAGTCAACCTGTGCATTTGTTAAGAATGTTCTTTTATTATTATTATTATTATTATTATTATTGTGTTCAACACCTTTGCAAAAACTAATCTATCCCCTGTTTTCCCCTCTTTTGTTAACGTTTATGATGCAGAATAGAAAACCAATCGAACTACAGGGTCAGAAAGCTTACAGTTGTTTGGAAGTGACAAATGAATGCATTTTATAATCTTGCTTGTCGTAAGTACTTCTATGTTCCAATGTACTAGTAGTATATGAAGGATACAGGGGGGGGGGGGGGGGGGGGGGACTGTTATCGCCATATTGAATTATCAATAATTTCTGACTTAGTTGATTGATCCCCTTGACTATTTTTCAGGTGTAAATTACGTATCTAATACAGTAATAAAATGCCATTATAATCCCACTTTCACTTTACTATGTTCATTTTTCCCGTTCAGTTTTATCCTTTATCCCGTGTACCCTTCACTTTTTTTTTTAAGGTGATAATTTGTTTAATGTGTAACTATCTTTATTTATTTATTTTCTATTGTAGGTTAGATGAAATACTCTGCACTAAGTCAGCGTTAAGCAATCAGTGAAATGATGTACAGAGAATCTTTAGAATTGAATATCCAACTTTATGAGTAATGTAAATTTATAGAAGAGTCAAGTGTTGTATAATTTTTGTAAGACATATATATATATTTTCGTTTATATATAATGCTTCTTTGTACAGAGATATAACATCTAGTCAGTTGATTCAGTGCATTTCACTAGGTCTGTTGGAGTAAATTAAAAAAAAAAAAACATTTTAATTAGGAAAGTATGTATATGTGTAGTTGGTCAATAACAGGAAAATAAAAAATATTATGTTGTGTTTGTTTCTTAGTATATGAATATTTGTGTTGTCATTGTACGGTAATTAATTCCAAGTGTGGAAAAAATTTAGCAAAGAATTAAAACAGTTACACTGTATCCTACATGTAAATTATGTTGATGGATAGGTGTGTCTTTTTTTATACCTTTAGAAACAAGTTAGTGGACAGAAAAATAGTCATAGATCTCTAAGAATACTGAATTTAGTTACGAAGCAATATTTTGTTGTGTAAACAAGAATGTTAAGATCGATGTATGATGAAGCAGAAAAACAGATTTCTTGAAATTGATCAACTGACCACCCCCCCCCCCCCCCCTTTCACCTTAACTGGCATCCAAAACCTTGTAGAAATTTCTGATTATTAATGAAAAAATGTCATATTACATTTTACTTGTTACCGTCCACATGTTTCCATTAGATATACGAAATTCCTCAAATATACTAAAAATATCTTTATCTCACTGTAAACCGGCAGTTTCCAATGTTAGATAACATCACTATCTTCCTATATTACTAATGTATTTTTAGGTCTCTTGAAAGCATAGCGTGATATTTTGCTAACAATGTAGGACCTTATATCCCCGCTTTGTCCGTCCGTCTGTCCGTGTCAAAAATAGCTCATAAATCACAAGGTGTTGAAAAAGTCCTGGCCAGACTAGCTCAAAGACCCCGGAACCATCCTGATTGGTGCATTGGGTACCGAGATATTGGAGTCAGGTCTTACAATGTTGTCTTATCGGGAGTGTGTCAGAGGTGCAGTGGGTACGCGCATGCGTGGAAGTGCGCAATGGCGGCTTAAGGCAGTTAGGGTAAAGGCGTAGGAAAAGCAGGTACTGACCTTTATGATTGTTACTGTGGCAACCATGAACAACTTTCAGTGGCTCTTAACTCACAAATACAAATTTACTCAGCGGAATAGCTCACTGAACCATGAGCTAAAATATTCTCAAGAATCAACTGGTATGTGCCACATGGATCTATACATTTTTTCCTCTTTACATTATACTTTTTATTATTATTATGATATCGAGGGACTCGCAGAGCGGTTGTTAGTAGAATCTCAGCGCTCACTTGTTTTCCTTGCTCAAATTTACCGTTTAAAGTTTTCTGCCTGCCTGTGTTGATTTTTTATTTTCTATTTTTTTTTTCATTGTTGAAATCTTTTTTTTTTCTATTCGTGCAAGGGAAACAAATTGTAAAGATAGTAAGATTGTGCGTTGTAGCTATTGTCGCTTTATACTATGCCTTAAATGATTCTAGAAATGAAGAAAGATGAAAAGTATAAAGAGGGAAACAATTAGAAGAAGTAAGCAAAGTGGAAATTTGAAATCCACACATAGTGTATAGTACCCACCCTTCGGATTGCGGACTTCGGAAAGGCAATGAATAGAAAGGCAGTGTCGCCCGCGATCGTTCATCCTGGTTGAGATTTTTCAGGGCTTCTCTAAATTTCACTAGGAGAATGTCGGGATGGTACCTTAAGTAAGGCCATGGTCGATACCCAACCCATCCCGATCTGAGGGAAAGATGCCAAAAGACCTTGAATAAATTCAATTACAAACGTATATTATGATTCTTATTTTACCACTTAAGAGGGACTACTGAGGTAGATGAAAAGGGAAGAATAGATAGGTGATTAAAAGGAAATAAACAGGTAAGTTTGCTTTGTCTAAATAATTTATTGCGTGGAGAGGCTTGCAATGTATTTCACTAAGCAAATAACGGCAGTGCATGAAGACCTTTTAACTGAGGAACAACTGACTAAGGTGAACACATCTCATTTGCCAAGAAGTGGAAAAAAGGATATCACATGGCATTTTGATATTCTTACAGGCTTCGTATATAGAAAAGAGAAATATAAAGCAAACTTCACAGACACTTAAGTATAATAGCAACCTCTCCAAGAAACAAGAAACTTGAGTGGGCTAATCTCATGTAGATATGTATACTGTTCTCTCCCTTTCCATACATGTTTGTGCTCGCGTAATTGTTGTGCAGTTTGTTTCAAAATAAAGCTTAATAAATAAGTGAGATATAATGGAAAAATCACGTTGATCATGGAATTCAGCAGCATTTGCCCTAATATTTATTATCGTGGTTTGTTTTTACTAAATTGTCTGAAGGTGAATTTGTCAACCAAAAGTCATGTACAGACCTCTAATATTGAAATACATGCAGTCATTAAATTCATACCTAAGGTTTTGTAATACTAATAGGGTTCAGATTACCCGGAAAGCATTAAAACAGCTTCAAATGTTACTCAAAGAAGATTCAGAACGGGTTGATTATTTTATGAAAGGCGAGTTAAAGCCGAAAAGAAAATATAGAAGGAAGTTAAGGAATTTGGAGAGAGAGAGAGAAAAAAAAAACAACGATGAGGGCAGCTGAGGAATCACCAGTGTTTTCTATGTAGAATCGGGAATAAAAATGGACCACACTGTGTTAAACATATTCCTGCCTGTGTTGTAAGGGAGGTGCATTTCTTTGCATTCAGCAAATATATTTAATTACAATATTATTTGCTGTTCTAAATGCCTTGAATGAGTTAAAAGATTGTTCTCTTTGTTTGTTTTCAATTGTACCATTAAAGACTCAATCTTGTAATAAAGACTGTCCATCTAACTAGCCTAGTGACTTATATTACTTCATCGCCCTACTTGGTTACGCTTTTTTTTTAAATACATACTAGGGCGGGGTGAAAAGTTCTCGGCCTGACAATGAAAGACTGCGAATTTCAGTTCAAAAATGATTTTATTTTTCGACATAATCTCCCTTAACTTCAATACACTTGGTCCAGCGTTTCTTCAACATCAGGATTCCTTCCCGGAAGTGTGAGTCTGGAAGGTTGTGAAAATAGTCGTCCACGAACCTCTCAAC
>JAGDQP010042469.1:0-16538 GCA_022664845.1 Lepisma saccharinum | reverse complement strand
ATACAGTTAAAATTAAAACCACCGATAATATTCAAGCTATTCGTTTCTCTCCCATGTTAGCATTACAATTAGGATTTGAACCTAGTATTAACATTTTAAAACTTGGAGCAATACAAAAACAACCCTACCTAGGTATTGGGTACCCGCAACAAGTGTTTGTATACACGGATCTTATTCAGCCACAATATGTAGGTGATACAAAAGCACCATTACTTCGAATTGTGGCCATGACGGATACGAATCATGGAAAAGTGCAAACAATTACATTTCAAAACGTCCATTATTTTCCACTATCTAAATTAAGTTTCGATACCATTGAAATCCTACTAAAGGATCATGCAGGACGTAATTTGCCATTCGCATCCGGAACATTGACGGTAACACTTCACTTTACGCGTCTCCCGCAATGAAAGTAGCAGTACATCGCGGACGCGGAATTCCGTATTTTGCGGGACCGGTTTATCAGCGCGGCCACGGAATCGGAAGTTTATTTCGAGGTCTTTTCCGATTCGCAATGCCATTTATTAAACAGGGCGCCAAAGCCGTTGGACAACAAGCATTACAAACTGGAATTCAAGTTGCTGGGGATATGTTAGAAAACCGACCTGTAAAAGAATCCGTAAAAGCACGCGTACGTGAAGCAGGGTCAGCCTTAAAGACAAAAGCTGAAACCAAATTAAATCAGTTGCTTACCGGTAGTGGTAGACGACGTGCACGCAAACGAAGAGCTCCTACACGTGTTGGACCACCTGCAAAGCGTCGTAAACGTACATCAACTATACCAAGAGATATTTTTAGTTAATCATCATGTCGTTCCTTACACCTGCTAGTAAAGAGTGCTGTACCAATGAATTAGATTTGGTATCTGTACCCATGACACAAACTGCTATAGAATCCTCACGTATGGTTGACTATCGACCTATTTCAACACTCACATCCGAAGGACCTATTGAATTTGTTATTCCTGGGGATACTTCAGAGTATATTGATCCTTCGCACCTTTACTTGTATGTCAAATGTAAAGTAGTAAGGGCAAATGGGGATAATTTACAAGTAGCTGCAGCAGGACCGCCACCCGTTGCAGCCGATATTGTTGGACCTGTGAATAATTTTCTACATGCCATGTTTTCACAAGTCGATGTTTACTTGAATGATAAAATCGTTTCATCTTCGAATGGAACCTATCCCTACCGTTCCTATTTTGAAACAAGTCTCAACTATGGGGAAGATGCTACCAATACTCATTTGAAAACGGGTTTATGGTATAAGGATACGGCGGGACAGTTTAATACGTTAACAAACGACAATGTTGGATTTCAAAAACGTAGTGCAATGATTGCAGGTAGTGCATCTATTGAAATGCTTGGTCGTGTTTACACTGATATTACAACCCTTAATCGTATTCTTCCCAATAAAGTTAATATGCGAGTTAAACTCAGTCGTAGTAAAGATGCATTCTGTCTTATGGCAGGACAACAATCTGATTTCAAAGTTCATTTGGAGGAAGTCATACTGTATGCACGTCGTTTGGAAATATCTGCTGATGTGTCTCTTCAATTAAATCAATATATGCTTCAGGATACTGCTAAACTTCCATTGACACGTGTAGAAACACGTGTTCATACCATTCCTCAAAATGTATCTAGTTTCAATTTGGACAATTTATTTTTAGGAAAAGTACCTAAAGGTCTTGTTATTGGTTTTGTTTCAAATACTGCCTTTAATGGACAATATAATGAAAATCCTTTCCAATTTCAACATTTTAATCTCAACAAACTTCAAGTGCAGGTTGGTTCTAAATTTTATCCACCTACTCCCTTGACTCCTGATTTTGCAAACAATTTGTTTATTCCGAGTTACCATACTTTAATTTCCGGGACTGGTATATTTCATCAAAATGCAGGGCATACCATTTCACCTGAAGAATATCCTAATGGCTATACGTTGTATGCTTTTATTTTGTCGCCTACTAATACATTAGACGATTCTACATGGGATGTCGTCAAAGATTCACCTGTAAATATTAAAATGGGGTTCAGCCAAAATCTTCAACATTCCATTACTTGTGTGGTGTATGCACAATTTGATTCATTAATTCAGATAGATAAAGACCGAAACGTTTATATGGATAATATGGTATAATTGATCAATTCGGCATTGAATATCATAAATTTTGTGTCATTATTATTATTATTACTTAAGTAGTTGGCACTCTATCTCAAAATATGTATATAAAGTGAAAGTAAATTCCTGTTTACATCAGTGTAATAACAACAGTATGAGGGCAATCATCCACTTTTTAGCGTTTGATCAAGCTGGTGACGATGACCTTATCGTCAAGGAGTTGGCCGTTGTCAATCCTGATGTTAATACCGCACATACTTGGATTTTTAAACAACCCTTTAGCAGTGAAGACTTACCACTAACACTTCAATTGGACAACGAGTACCTGTCCACAAACATCTGTGGATTACAATGGTCAGAAGGCGACGTAGCATACGACAATTTGCAGCAAGTCCTTGTAAACTATACAAAACATATTGATGTTCTCTACGTCCATGGTCGCCACAGACAACAGTTTTTGGAACGACTCCTGGGGCGAAGTGTATTAAATCTAGAACATTTGAACTGTCCAAAATCAAATAAATTACTTTTTCCTGCAAGTCATTGTGGTCATTACCAACATCAGTTCCATACGTTCCGATGTGCATTTTATGAAGCGCAATGTTATAGTAAATTTCTCACCTACCATGATTTGTCACGATATGTAAGTCATGAACCAAAAAGCATATATAATCCAACCCCCATTACTCCAAGTTCCAGTGTACTTGAATATGATGATGTAGACTGTAATTCAAAGTGACTATGTGGAGCGATCAAATGTTAAGTGTTGTGTTGCATGACTGTGTTACAAGTTCCATATTGACTGGCATATATGCATTAAATCACTTACCTGTAATAGTGAAGGCACCTGCTGCAATAATCATTAATTTAAGTCCGTCATATCAGCAAGGAACACACTGGACATGTATCTACATTAATAAAAATCGTCGCGCCTTTTATTTTGATAGTCTCGGCCGCTGTCCACCAAAACCAATAGTACAATTTCTTCAACGTAATTCTTCAATTTATCATGTAAATAAAGTTCAATACCAAGCTGACAATTCCGTTCTATGTGGTTTATTCTGTATCATATATATTTATTATAAAGTTAGAAATGTAAATATCTTTTCAAAATTTTCAAAAACCAACTTACAACGAAATGATCAACTGGTACTGAACTTGGTCAACAAAATGTTGAAAGCAAACAAAAAATGTAAATAGTTTTTTTTTAATATTTATCATATGTAACTTATTAAAGAACAATTGTATAATCCATGTAGTAGAGTAGTTTAGATGTAATAAAAACCTTTTACCTCTTAATCGTTTGAATTTCATTTCATGAAATAAAAAAATACACATTCTGGTACAATAGATTTATTATCTTTTCAAGTTACAATTTCATTGTGGATATTCCATCAACAACTTTTAATGTTTGAAGTTTTAGCCAGTATTGTAACTGTATGCAATTCCGCAAAGCACATGCATATTCTTTCACCGGTTCATGATACGTACATTTTAAAATGTCCACTTTGAAATTCAGTGCACGTAAGGCAGGACATCCTTGGTCTTCTAAATTTACAATATTTTTCAGTTGAAATACTTTTTCCAACAACACCATCTTTTCATGACCCTTACAATAAAAGATGGATCCCATATCACAACATTGTGACAATATATGGCGAATGTGGGATACACTATATCCATTGGCCGTATTCCACTGTAACCCATGCAAATGATGTGTGAGCCAATCTACTTGTGTTTGATATGCAGCAGCTAAATCACAACGTTCGCAAGGTAATTTCAAAAGACTATGAAATATCAAGGTGGCATCACATGCAACTAAACAAAATTATCTAATAATGTATTCCTTAGGGGAAATCTTAAACCCTTGAAAGTCAATGATGTACTGTCTTGCACTAAGTACGCGTGAACTAGTCAGCGTTTTGTTTTGTTTTACAATTACAGGTATAATTTGTGCAATGCATTCAGGGTCTCGAATAAATTGACAAATAACATTAAACAAGGTAGTTTTCAAAATATGTGAATGACCCTGCTGTACAAAAAGTTCATGATAGTCTTTGAAAAGTTCTGGATCGTTCAAATGACTTTGAATATAGTTTGCAATAACAAATCCGGTATTCCAAACGTACATGCAATTATGGGGTTGATGTAAATTACACTCAGTGCATTCAATAGGATTATTTTGTAAATAAGTACTTACGGTGTTCAACACACACTTGTCCAAAATATATTCACCAATACAGTATGTACACTGAGCCATAATATCCACTAAACAAAAACACAGTGTCCACTACACAGTTCCAGTAAATAGAATGGTCCACTACACAGTTCCAATAACTATAAGTCCAATAATTATAGTTCCAATGAATATAATGTCCACTATACAATTCAATGTCACTTTGCAAACACTGTCTCTTAGCAATATGGCGACGAGTGGCAATCTTTTTCCAGCAATGCTTCTTTCAACTTCCAAACACAAGTTTTCATCAAGTGCTGTAATGCCCAATCCAAATTTTTTGCAAGGTTCACACCATCAGGATGAGATTCCAAGTACACAGCAAACAACTTCTGTTGAGTTTCCGGATTCTTCAAAATATCTGCTGCTTTGTTGTTTAACGATGATTGTGTTTCCTCCCAGGGAATTGGAATAAACGAAAATCCATCCATACCCATGCAAGCATGATCACGTTGACTACCTTTTCCCTTAAAACATCCCCAGCATATAAGATGGTTGCCGGGAGTCCAATCGTTAATAGCACGCCAAATGCATGCTTCGTCGATCCATCGGGAAGTACACTTACACGATGAAATAGTAGGTTTCACAGAGGCCTCGACTTCCTCTGCCGCTGTAACTAAGGCACTCTCGTCAATCTGTGCAAATGATGCCATGGCTGTCTTCTCACAAACTGACTTCCTTCCACTTCAACTGCTATCACAATATAACCCTTCAACCAATCATGTATGTTTACCATAAATACAAACTCATTGGATTACTACACGCAACATTCTTGCGCATTTTCCTTTCATTCGTTTCCCGTGCGCATGAGCTTTAGTCCTAGAATGTCGTTTAATCAAATAATTTTGTTCGTTAATGCCATTGTAGTATGCACTTTTATTCATCAATTATTATTATTCATATAATGTTATATTAATTTTCATATATACTCCGTTTCCTTGTACTAAAAAAACACTAATAAGAGGTACCTAAATCTTCGTAATATTGACGAGTACTTCAAGTTTCTTGCATTGATATCAGTGATCAACAATAATAATTTTATTTAAAAAAATCATCTCTACCCTTTCTGCTTCTTTTCTTCAACTAAATTGGCGTTCAACCCTAGGCGATAACTTCATTATATCTTTTTGTGGTTCGGGTTACAAATTAAAAAAATTTCTTCCTAATTTGTTTATGTTTTCATCATCAACAGAAAAGGCAAAAAACCTTCAGGGGAAGTACAATTCTCTGTTCCAAGCCAGGGAAAGGCGCAGGAAACAAAGGTCAAGGGTTAAATTAAATTTTAGTTTCTAATTAGTGAGCTGTCAATCCACGGAGTGAATTTGTCTGTCGTCTATAGAATTCAAGCTACAAGGACGTGTTTAATTAATACGTAATTAAATCATGGAGTGAATCGGTCTGTGTATCCTACTCATGCTTAATTGCATTCTGAAATTCCTCCCTTCGCATGTATCTACATTAGGGTTTTGATTAGCTGTAATATTAAAGGTTGTGTACATTCTCCATGTAGGTGACTCGCAAAGTACATCTGTTCTACGTTCTTTGCAGCAAAATATTTTAGTTTCCCAAACGAGTTTTTCCAGTAGGGATGAATAAACCTGTTTTACTTAATAATGATGTATCATTGATCTGGTTATTTAATATTTTATACAGGAATAGCATATAATTTATTTGTCTTCTCTGTTGGAGACTAATAAGGCCATAGTGTGTCAGCAACGATTGATAAGAATCAAATTTCGTCTGTTTAAAAGCTAGGACCCGAAAGAATTTGGCTTGTACCGCTTCAATTTGAGGTTTATGTGTTTCTAAACTAGGTGCCCATATTAAAAAAAAAACATATTCTAATTTGGATCGGGCGTATAAATTATAAAGCATGCTAAGTGAATTGGTGTTCCGAAATTCCCTCATTAGATGTAAAATATCATATAACCTAGGTTTTCTGTGTTTGATTAGTGGTGTAATCTAGATATTTCGTAAACGTTAGTTGTGAATCAAAAAGAATTCCAAGAGCTTTCACTAAGTTCACTCTATTCATCGTTTTATTCTCAATCTTATATTGGTATGTTTACTGTGTTTTTCGTTTTATGTATGTTACAATCGAACATTTCTTCATATTGAGCGATAGATTATTGTTTACACACCAAGACACTAGGTTATTTATGTCTTCTTGCAGTTCTTCACCATCCTTGAGGAAGCGACATCTCCGTATTGTTATTTTTTAGTTTGGAGGGGGAGAAATTGTCCGGGCACGAGAAGCCTCTTGGGGGTGGTGGGAGTGCGTGGGGCAAGTGCTTCCCTAGCACGGACTGCAACTCTCCTCTGCATATTGCATGAGAGTAAGCGTGAAGGAGATGCCGGCGATTCCAATCCCCCAGGTGATAGGTAATGTCGGTCCGCCAGCGCATGAACCAGATCGTTCTTGATGGCTGTCTTCACCCGGTACGGCGATGATAATGTAATCTATCCAGTAAGTGGGTCGCCGGATTGCGTTGGACATCAGAGATTTTAATAGTAGACTTGACCCTTGGGTAGTTTGCACCTCGGGCAGGTTCCGGAAAGGTTAATGCCATGAGCAGCTGGTGTGCATGCAGCGCACAGATATTCTGCCGTCACTGGAGGAATAGGTAGCTGGCTTTCTGAATCATTTGTGGGAAACTTGTTCTGGCCTCTTGCCAGCTCGATGCTTCTGGCGCCCCTGCCACTTTGTAGCGGCAAATTCCGTTATATTGTGTTTTTTTGGGGGGATGTCGCAGGGACATGACTGCTCCAGTTCTCGCATCATCTTGTACGCAGTAGTAACTTGTTTTTGATGTGGTTGGATGCTCTCTGGAGGTGATTAATAAGTGTTATTAATTTCTGGATCGCCCTGGGCTGGCCATCTCCACCACCGGTCGTGGTGAGGGGCGCCACAGAGTGACGCAAACCAATTCACGAGGTGTCGAGGCATAGAGTTAGGAGCCACCATATACTGTATGTCGCCCGCTTGCCAGTCCAAAAGAACAGAATCGACTGCATGTTTGTAACTTAGATTCAGTCCTAAGAATCTATTTCAGTTCAGACGACAAGCTTCTCTCTACTTTACGGAGGAGTGAATTTTCTTGTATTAAGGAATGCATTATAATGAAGTTTGAAGTTATAGCAAGTCTACGGTTTATGTAAGAGTTGGGTGACCAAATTGTGTTGCAAGCTTTGTAAATTTAGTACAGATTTCTTTCTCAATTCTATATTGTCGTTAAAATAGACATATACCTTGTAACGTCATTTGTATTGTCTTATAAGACATTTATAATTTCATCTACAGGACAAAAGGACATATGTTTTGGTGCTTTTCACATACTGAATATTATTATAACTTAAAAGTGGTCCAGATATCAAAACTTCTTTCACATCCTATTCGATGTTGTGGAAACGAAATAGCAGCCTTGGAAACCTATAGTTCTGCCAGGAACGGTTCAAGACTGAATGAACGCTGTGCTTGATGAGATGAAACATTAAGAAAGGAATATTTGAACATATCCATTATACACTATAATATGAAAATAAGTAAATGATGTTAAACGAAGACATGAAGAATCACAGTGATTGTAGAAATTGTTTGTTTAACGCCAGTAAAGTCAACACATCTTAAAATTCATCCATCTAGGGTCTGTCCCAAGGACTCCATCATGAATAGATTTGATTAACTCATTGTGAATTCATGACATGGAAATGTTGGGACTATGTTGCATTCGAAGGGAGTAAAAAATAAATGAAAAAAATCAATGAAGGTCTGTACCATATATTCAAACCATGAGAATAAAATCACCAAAGAAAAAGAATGTAAAAATGAAGATTGGTGCTAAGAAAGTAAAGAAGAAACGATTAGGGAAAAGAAGGGTAAAGGAGAGTATGCGCTACGTTTCAGTTAATGCCTGATGCATTCAAAAACAGTGACGTTGAGTCTTATAATGCATGGAACATCTGATTCTTATGCTATTATGAATGTAAGATATCCCACCAGGAAGACAAGCACTACGCTTTGTAATAGTTGTGGGTTCAATTTGAACGATTAGACTTCAGGTTTAAGAATTGAATTTTCATCTAATGTTGCGTTAAAACACATCAATACATCAGGAGTTCACATTTAATAGTGTGCTTCTGATCAGGGGGCTCAGCAAAATTTCTTCAAGACTTTTGCTTAGTAGTGGACAAAAGAAGGAAGTGAAGAAAATTAGTCTAAATTATTATGTATGCCCTTTAGAAGCTTCGCGTAATAATGAGATTTTTGAAAACCAAAAACTTTATAAAAGAAAGGAAGTTGTACATTCAATCATGAACATTTAACAGTGAATGAAAGGAAGACCAAGAAAGAAACAACTGTAGAGGAAAATTTGTGAAACAAAAGGACTTAAGCCAGTTGAACTACCGAAGGTCCAAAGTAAAACTATTCAACTGTAATGAAATACGTATTATTTAAAGACATGTAAACGAAGTCAAAGAATCAAATAGGAAATGTTTATTTTGCTATTTCTCTAAATAGCATTTTAAATACTATTTTAGTAGACTGAAATCTGAAGCTTTTTGGTTAGGTATTGACACACTTAGACGTTTCCATTCAGTCCAGTGACTTTCTGCGTTTCAAATTTCATCTGGAATTAATTATCTATAGTGAAAAATAATTATGAGGTTTCGGGTTTTCCAGGATCCATCCATTGTGTACGTGACTGACTTCACTAGGATGGAATGGCGTGTACCCAGCTAATAGTTTAAATAGGAGGAAATAAAAAGTTGATCTTACGTCTTGTAGACGAGTGTGTACCCAGGACTAATTTTACCATTGCATCTCTGTCTATACACCTCTTTTTTGACTATCCTCTTTCAACCATGTACCTTACTTCAACAGGTGCTATTTCCACTTGTACGAAATAACACTAATTTGCAACCTTCACCTTTCGTTTTAAACTTCTAGTATTTATCCATTCTCATATAATAATTCAATATTTACCTCTTTTATTGTTGCCTTTTTGAATTATTTTAACTCCAGACATTCATCCTAGCCGTATAGAATTGGTAAAACTACAAAATCTACGTGGAAGTAAAGTTTTTCTTATCAACCTTGACCTTGGATCACCTGACTTCCATGTGTTAGATCATTAGAAATCTTCCTCAGAGGTCAGAGCTTCGAAAATTACGAGGATGTATGTCTTGTTTACCAACAGTGTTATATCTTTCCAATCAAATTACGAAGCGTTGTACCAACGTGGGGCTGAGTAATAGATACCAGAAGTATTTTAGAATATGAACCCCTCACAGTACCGAAAAATGGATACAATTTAAGCGTTTGTATAATAATTATTGAGCATTAAAAGAGAAAAATTACAATTAATACCTTTATTGATTCCCCATAAAACTGATCGGAATTTCAATATTTTTATTTTTTGTTAACATGAAGTATTTCCCACGTCATATTAACTAAAGCATAGATTAGACTCATTTTCATGAGACGTCTTCGCCCTAAAAATCTGTAAAATTTATACGTACAATATGTAATCTTCTCCAAACTTGGCATGGCATTTTTCTAAGACTGCGGAAGCAACATTTAGATATATTAAAATTTGTTGAGATTTGTGATGGTTAACAATCCTCAGACTTTCTAATAACCCGTGAAAAACCCTATCAGAATGGTCAATGCCTACCTATGCAAGAAGATAACTTACACAAGCAGCATATTGATACTGACATCTTTTCATCCCTAATTTAAATCTTGAAATATGTATAGTCTTTGATTGTATCACTATGAAGAAGTTAGATCCCTCTCCTTAAAGAAAATCAAGGACAGACATTTATTTCTTTAGTTTCTCTATACTGCAAATACAGCCTAGAAAGAAAAAGACTTTGAAAGTGTTTTCTTTCTCCAGAAGAAAAAGAAAGAAAAAGGATTATATCAATATGACATTTCAACCGCTGCAGTAGTGTAATAGTCATCGTTTGGCATTTCAGGAACTGTGATACGATTTGTGTAGGCTGAACCTTAGAGAAACGCGTTATATAACGCAAAATCTCCATCTATCCCCCTTCTAACTTGGACTCATGGTGGAGGGAGTCTAGACTTACGTCAATATCTATAGATTTACTTGGAGATGACAAACTGATTAAACAGTTCCTTTGACCTTGATTATTATGAGTTCCAGGCCGGATACTGAATACTCAACAACTCTCAAATTTACCAGGTAAGCGAAACCAGCATTCATACCAACTGAGCATTTTGTTCCCGATCAAGTGGAACGCGTTTTTGAAGAAGCTAATGTGTAAGGTTAATCAGAGGGTATATATAGGTCGTTTACCTCCGTATACCTTCCATACAGCCCTGCTCTTACAACAACAACTTCTATTACTAATATTGCTATTCTTACAACTACTATTACTTCTACCACCCGTATTTTGCTCTTAAATATTAAATCTAACTATTTCTGGTTTGCAACAATTCAATTTTGAATTTAAAAATTCTAAACTATTTATTTAATTCACATTATTAATCGAAATTAAAAACGGTAATTAGTTATTTATTTGTCATTAACCATAAATTGAATATTTATTCGGTTGCTAAAGGGGCTCATAAAGGGATATTTGCAAGTTTTGGATTTTTTTTTTACGAAATTCCGACGTAGCCACGAATCTTCATGCCAGATTTTAGCATTCGTGACAAACGGGAAGTGCCCTAAAAACTCTTTGATGAACAGACAGGCAGACAGACATAATTAGGGATCACCGGAAAAAGATGACACGCCACACACAATATTACGTACCTCACTGTCATGTTTTCACGCATTTTTTTAATAATTTTCCGCCACGTATAATGGCGGATCACTTTCAACATTCTCTTAACTTTCTGTTCCTGAGTTATGAGTAATTGTGCTACAATAGACTGCTTTCTTACACCATCGAACAATGTCCTCATGGGTGAGACCATCTTGCAATTGTGGCATACATTAACCTTTTTCCAAAATCCAAATGACGTTAATGGATTGTCAACGTACCATTCATTTTCTGCTATTTATTGAAGAGTTTCAGAAAATATTAGCTCTCAGAAGATTCAACCATTGTAATAAAGAATTACCACTACTGTATTGTATATAATTTAATCCCTATCATTTGTCTATCTATTTGCTATCAGATAAATGTATGGTGTATTCGTGTGTTCTGTTTTAGTTGCATGATAGCCTGTTTGTTGAGTAAACCTATTTATGTAGGCGAATACCTGGTGTTGTTTGTCCCATATGAGAGATATTTTATAAATATTTTCGCCACCTGAAATTTAAACAAGACCCTCCAATTGATTTCTCATTCCGATCGAGAGCATTTGGACAAGTATTGTACGAATAAGGCCAATTTAATTCAAAGGTAGTTCATAAGCTTAAGTAAAGATAAAAAAGTAACACTCGTTTCGATTATATACAAAAAGATGTACCAGGTGTATGCATAAGTAGTTTCCGGTTTACCTAAGAGATGGCGCCAGCGAAAAGTACGCAGCGTATTCATTTGACACATACGTCATTTTGTTCGTCTGACATTAAACTACAAACACACACAAGTTGAGTCCGCCAAACACTAGCGTCTTTGTTTTATCGTTCAGTGATCATGTCGAAGTTTGTGCCTGAAAAAGAACATTTGCGGCACGCATTACTTTTCTTATTTAATCAAAAGAAAAAGGCTGTTGAAAGTCATCGTGTGCTGGTAGAAACATATGGTGAACACGCTCCATCGATTAGAACATGTGACACATGGTTTCGACAATTTTAAAGTGGCGATTTTAATGTGAAAGACAGTGCGCGCTCTGGTAGACCACAAAAGTGCGAAAACGAGCAATTGCAGGTGTTATTGGAGGATGACCCAACTCAAACTCAACAGCAATTGGCAAAAGCATGAAATGTGTCACAAGAAACAATCAGCAGACGTTTACGAGCAATGGGGAAGATCAATAAACTGGGTAAATGGGTCCCACACGATTTGAATGAACGTCAAATGGAAAATCGCAAAGTCACTTGTGAAATGCTGCTTCAACGCCACGAAAGAAAATCCTTTTGTATCGAATTGTGACGGGTGACGAAATGGATTTATTTTGAAAACCCGAAGCGGAAAAAATCGTGGCTTTCACCTGGCGAAGCCGGTCCTTCAACACCAAAGCCAAATCGCTTCGGCAAGAAGACCATACTTTGTGTCTGGTGGGACCAGAGCGGTATTGTGTATTATGAACTCTTGAAGTCCGGCGAAACCGTTAATGCACAACGCTATCGCCAACAAATGATTAATTTAAATCACGCATTGATCGAAAGACGACCGGAATGGGCCCGAAGACATGGCAAAGTGATTGTGTTACACGACAATGCGCCGTCTCACACAGCAAAACCACCTTGAAATCGCTTGGATGGGACATCCTTCCGCACCCGCCGTACTTCCCAGACCTGGCTCCATCTGACTATCACCTCTTCGCATCAATGGGGCACGCGCTCGCAGAGCAGCACTTCAACAATTGCGAAGACGTTGGAAACTGGCTCGACGAATGGTTTGCCGCAAAAGACAAGCAGTTTTTCTGGCATGGTATGCATCAATTACCTGAAAGATGGGCGAAATGTGTAGAAGCCGATGGCCAATATTTTGAATAAAACAAAATTAATTTCCCTTGAAAATTACTTGTTTTCTTTACCAAAAAGCCGGCAAAAACTTATGCATACACCTGGTATAGTTCTTGCTTTAGATATACATAGATTGAATCTCTGAATTATTGCGTGCTGTGAACGAATTCAGCAGTGGCTCTGTACATGTAATATGCGTCAATTAAGTGGTGCTCAATTGTATGAGCAACTCTGATAATTATTGCATTTGTTCGTAATAAATAAGTTACATCAAAGTTTTTGCTAAATCAATATAAAATTTCTGTCGAGTCTATATATTCGTCTTTTCAGTCACTCTTCGTTCAAACCTTGGTGTATCGTGTGTCATAAATTGATACTGAATCTTTTCTGTGCTTGAAGTCGTGTTCGCTTTGTGAAAGCCTAAATAACCTTGAAAACTGGAGTTAGTAATACTTGTCTTTGTCTTGGCTACAAAACATTTGTTGATAAAACTTTTCCTTAGTAGCGAAGTCATGCATCAAGGCCTAGATAACCTTCCTGTGTCCTTACTGTGGCTGCTTATCGAGTTTTAAAAAAACAATAACAAACGAGTGATCAGTTGTAGGTAGGTACGACTGAATAAGAAGTATGTCGTGAGCATATTTGACCCGAAATTGAGGGCAATTATATTATTATCTTTGTCTTTTTTTTATCTTGGAGATTAAATTTGTGTGAAAACTCGTTGTTACCTTCTGCCGTATGTGATTCTTTATCTATGCAAAACAACTATCAACACGATACTGTAAACCAGTGTAAGTACTATCTTTTGTAATTTAAGTTTCTGTTGTCAATTTCCGCCATTTTGTGTTTATTATTTCATGATTGAATATAGCCTAGGGCACATTCTGAATCAAGACAAATCCAACGACACCTCATTTGTTAAAATCGTTCAAGTAGTTTAGGCTCTACGAGGTAACAAACTTACAGGCATACATAGATAGCCTGTGAAAATCCGCCATTTTGTTAATTTCCGCCATGTTGGCGTTATGAATAGAGTTACAGTGGTAGACTTTGTTCCATCGTTTTCAGGACTCATTTTTCATCTAGAAACAGCTGTCAGAAATCCTGTTGCAGTTTATTCTAGTTTTTTTTTTGTTTTGTTTTTTGCTGTACTAATTGCATCAAGTATTCACGTGACTTGATTCTAGCTTGGTATGTCAGAGTTTTTTTTTTATATATATATACTTAAAGCAAACGTACTAAAATCTTTCAAGGGCAAATATGATACTTGTTAACTTTATACAAAGTTACCGCAGACATACCAATTGTGATATTCCACTTTTGTATTCTTGCAGCAAATGTACCAAGACATACTTGTTGCAAGTTTGTAAAGTGCCAACTAACACATTCGATTCAAGTTTGTTTCAAGTTTAAAGAGACTTGCAAAGTGTCATATCAAGTTGTTTGTAAACTTGCATACTTGATGTGTCGAACTTGTTGCAAGCCTACTGTAAGTGTCCAATGCTGTTAGAGAATGCTCTGGAACACCCTCTTATTCATTCGTTCAAAGTTCATGATGGTCTTAATGGAATATCAGCGAGAACGAACAATAAGCAAAAATGGCAGCTCATCTAACGTCATACGTCTATTTATTAAGATACTGTGAAATTCTCGCTGATGTTAGTGTAGACAACGGGAATGACAACTTGCAAAATAGTTATTACGGAGAATGAATAGGAGTCAACCGTAGGCCTACACTTAACGATGGATCGTGATAACATTTTTACCAACTCCGCTACCGACTTTGGACTGCACAATATTATCAGCGAGATTCCTGCAAACATCTCAGATCAAGCATTGTTTCCTCTCTGTTCCAACTAGAAGTCGCAAAATGCACGGGCAATGCAGAGTGGACAAAAGTGGGAATCTAGGCGGAACAAAGTCCAAAAAACTTATTTCATCACTCGGACATGATACAGTCACGAAATGAAAACAAATGGCACCATTAGGATCCTCCAAAGTTGACACTGCGTTTTGAAATGTTTTACCAGTTCAATTTGAATGTTTGTTTTGTTTTCAACTGTATGTGGTGTTAGAAACTACATGAAATAATACATTTTCTATCGTTATTATTTCTCGTATATATATTTATTTAAAAGAATAGTTCATATATTTAGTTTCAGCTTAGCATGTCGTGAAATAAACTTCTAAAACGAAGCTCCCCTGTATTTATTTAGACATATAATTCGAGTGGCACGTGATGGCACGGTGAATTATACAAAATTGTTGTGCTAATTTCTTTACCTTTAAATTGTCGAAATAAATATTTGCTCCTAACTGCCCCTTTTTGTTATATTCCTTGGAGATGCAGCAATCCACACCAGTTATAATGGCCTCTGTCATGCGATGCGAGCTGTTCAACCTGCTACAGAACAACATAGAGACCACGAATACACTTCAACTTATATCTTTTAGAAGCTGAAAATAGACGGTACCGTAGAGGATATCCTGACCTGTGCACATGTAGTTGTGCGGACATTCCTGAATGATTTTGGCAAGCGTTACAAGAGTTGTAGCAGAGTGAAAGACAGAGTGACTGGCTTAATAGATATTAAATTTCACCGTAAAAGCGAGTACCTTAGTTGAATGTTCAACTAAGAAACCTGGACAATCAACATCAAAGGTCGGAAGACATTAAAATGTTTGGATATTGTACAAAGAGAGGAAGGCAAAAGAGGGAGAAGAGAGAATTAGCATGGCAAGAAACTAAAATCATGGAACGACAGATAGCAGAACTTCACCCAGCAACAGTAACCATCAGAAAATAGAAGTTTCTATGGATTCTGGAAAGGTATGCAAAATTTTGACTGAAACTCCCTCACAAAATTGATATCTGCGTGTTATGTGAAACGTTCGTCGAATCATGTACTTTAGTCGAATCCTACTTTATATTTGAAACTGTGAGTATGTTTTCGGAATTGATCTAAATCGGATAATATTTAATATTTTCTGTTTTATGAATGTTTCTGAAATATACGCACCTTGTTTTTGCAATAGTCAACGTTAATTTATTAATTTTGAACCATTGCTATAATTTTCTTAAATCGTTATCAATTGCCTTTTGCACTAAATTAAGTGCGGATCCCTTCTTGAACATAATTGTGTCGTCTGCAAATAACATACACTTTGATTCACTTAAAATTTCCGGCAAATCATTAATATGTAACAAAAGTAACAAAAGTAGTAGTGGTCCTAAGAGAGATTTCTGTGGCATTCCACAATTTACTGCTTTTAAGTGTGACATATTAACGTAATTGTATTGTTTTCAATTTTGCAGATAACTTTTTAAAGAGATCGTAAGCAATTCCGCGTATTTCGTAACAATATAGCTTCTGAAACAATATCTTATGATTTACCGTATCGAATGCTTTCTTTAGATTTATGAATAGCCCTATTACGTATGCTCTCATCAAGGGCTTCAGAGTCTCAGAGATGTAATTTGAAAGATTACTGACAGCAAGTTGCTTAAATTTGTTTTTCTTAAATCCATATTGTTCTTAAACACTGAAACTGCTGAACAAGACTAT